>JAKVIS010006489.1:0-10341 GCA_033119425.1 Bufotes viridis
GAAGTCGGCAGAATCGGCAATGGGCACTGACTAGAGCAGCCAGGAAGCCAGGAATCCTCAGGACAGGTAAGAACTACTGTTGGGAAGAGGAAAGAAAAAAATAACAAAAAAACAAAAAAAACGAATATTCGAAATAGCGAATTTATAGCGCTATATTCGAAATATTCGCCAATTACGAAGTGCCGATATTCGCTAAAAAATTTCGCTATTCGAATATTCGCGCTCAACACTACTCCTGTGGTGGGTGATCTAAATGCCTGATTCTCTGCTGTGAAAACCTCTCTCCTCCGTCTGGGTGCAGGGGTCAAAGTCTCTAAAAGTGGCCTTCTCTTGTGCTGGGTGATGTAAAACTGATGCTTGTACCATCTGACATGGGTGCAGGGTCAAATTAACTAAATGGTGGCCTACTCCTGTGGTGGGTGATATGAGGCCTTAATATGTGCTGTGAAACCTCTCTCCTCCGTCTGGGTGCAGGGGTCAAAGTCTCTAAAAGTGGCCTTCTCTTGTGCTGGGTGATGTAAAACTGATGCTTGTACCATCTGACATGGTTGCCGGGGTCCCATTAAATGATGGCCTACTCCTGTGGTGGGTGATCTAAATGCCTGATTCTCTGCTGTGAAAACCTCTCTCCTCCGTCTGGGTGCAGGGTCAAAGTCTCTCAAAGTGGCCTTCTCCTGTGCTGGGTGATGTAAAACTGATGCTTGTACCATCTGACATGGGTGCAGGGGTCAAATTAACTAAATGGTGGCCTACTCCTGTGGTGGGTGATATGAGGCCTTAATATGTGCTGTGAAACCTCTCTCCTCCGTCTGGGTGCAGGGGTCAAAGTCTCTAAAAGTGGCCTTCTCTTGTGCTGGGTGATGTAAAACTGATGCTTGTACCATCTGACATGGTTGCCGGGGTCCCATTAAATGATGGCCTACTCCTGTGGTGGGTGATCTAAATGCCTGATTCTCTGCTGTGAAAACCTCTCTCCTCCGTCTGGGTGCAGGGTCAAAGTCTCTCAAAGTGGCCTTCTCTTGTGCTGGGTGATGTAAAACTGATGCTTGTACCATCTGACATGGTTGCCGGGGTCCCATTAAATGATGGCCTACTCCTGTGGTGGGTGATCTAAATGCCTGATTCTCTGCTGTGAAAACCTCTCTCCTCCGTCTGGGTGCAGGGTCAAAGTCTCTAAAAGTGGCCTTCTCTTGTGCTGGGTGATGTAAAACTGATGCTTGTACCATCTGACATGGGTGCAGGGGTCAAATTAACTAAATGGTGGCCTACTCCTGTGGTGGGTGATATGAGGCCTTAATATGTGCTGTGAAAACCTCTCTCCTCCGTCTGGGTGCAGGGGTCAAAGTCTCTAAAAGTGGCCTTCTCTTGTGCTGGGTGATGTAAAACTGATGCTTGTACCATCTGACATGGTTGCCGGGGTCCCATTAAATGATGGCCTACTCCTGTGGTGGGTGATCTAAATGCCTGCTGTGAAACCTCTCTCCTCCGTCTGGGTGCAGGGTCAAAGTCTCTCAAAGTCGCCTTCTCCTGTGCTGGGTGATGTAAAACTGATGCTTGTACCATCTGACATGGGTGCAGGGTCCAAATTAACTAAATGGTGGCCTACTCCTGTGGTGGGTGATATGAGGCCTTAATATGTGCTGTGAAACCTCTCTCCTCCGTCTGGGTGCAGGGGTCAAAGTCTCTCAAAGTCGCCTTCTCCTGTGCTGGGTGATGTAAAACTGATGCTTGTACCATCTGACATGGGTGCAGGGGTCAAATTAACTAAATGGTGGCCTACTCCTGTGGTGGGTGATATGAGGCCTTAATATGTGCTGTGAAAACCTCTCTCCTCCGTCTGGGTGCAGGGGTCAAAGTCTCTAAAAGTGGCCTTCTCTTGTGCTGGGTGATGTAAAACTGATGCTTGTACCATCTGACATGGTTGCCGGGGTCCCATTAAATGATGGCCTACTCCTGAGGTGGGTGATCTAAATGCCTGATTCTCTGCTGTGAAACCTCTCTCCTCCGTCTGGGTGCAGGGTCAAAGTCTCTAAAAGTGGCCTTCTCTTGTGCTGGGTGATGTAAAACTGATGCTTGTACCATCTGACATGGGTGCAGGGTCAAATTAACTAAATGGTGGCCTACTCCTGTGGTGGGTGATATGAGGCCTTAATATGTGCTGTGAAACCTCTCTCCTCCGTCTGGATGCAGGGTCAAAGTCTCTTAAAGTCGCCTTCTCCTGTGCTGGGTGATGTAAAACTGATGCTTGTACCATCTGACATGGTTGCCGGGGTCCCATTAAATGATGGCCTACTCCTGTGGTGGGTGATCTAAATGCCTGATTCTCTGCTGTGAAAACCTCTCTCCTCCGTCTGGGTGCAGGGGTCAAAGTCTATAAAAGTGGCCTTCTCTTGTGCTGGGTGATGTAAAACTGATCCTTGTACCATCTGAAATGGTTGCCGGGGTCCCATTAAATGATGGCCTACTCCTGTGTTAGGTGATCTAAATGCTGTGAAACCTCTCTCCTCCGTCTGGGTGCAGGGGTCAAAGTCTCTCAAAGTGCGCCTTCTCCTGTGCTGGGTGATGTAAAACTGATGCTTGTACCATCTGACATGGGTGCAGGGGTCAAATTAACTAAATGGTGGCCTACTCCTGTGGTGGGTGATATGAGGCCTTAATATGTGCTGTGAAACCTCTCTCCTCCGTCTGGGTGCAGGGGTCAAAGTCTCTCAAAGTCGCCTTCTCCTGTGCTGGGTGATGTAAAACTGATGCTTGTACCATCTGACATGGGTGCAGGGGTCAAATTAACTAAATGGTGGCCTACTCCTGTGGTGGGTGATATGAGGCCTTAATATGTGCTGTGAAAACCTCTCTCCTCCGTCTGGGTGCAGGGGTCAAAGTCTCTAAAAGTGGCCTTCTCTTGTGCTGGGTGATGTAAAACTGATGCTTGTACCATCTGACATGGTTGCCGGGGTCCCATTAAATGATGGCCTACTCCTGAGGTGGGTGATCTAAATGCCTGATTCTCTACTGTGAAACCTCTCTCCTCCGTCTGGGTGCAGGGTCAAAGTCTATCAAAGTCGCCTTCTCCTGTGCTGGGTGATGTAAAACTGATGCTTGTACCATCTGACATGGGTGCAGGGGTCAAATTAACTAAATGGTGGCCTACTCCTGTGGTGGGTGATATGAGGCCTTAATATGTGCTGTGAAACCTCTCTCCTCCGTCTGGGTGCAGGGGTCAAAGTCTCTAAAAGTGGCCTTCTCTTGTGCTGGGTGATGTAAAACTGATGCTTGTACCATCTGACATGGTTGCCGGGGTCCCATTAAATGATGGCCTACTCCTGTGGTGGGTGATCTAAATGCCTGATTCTCTGCTGTGAAAACCTCTCTCCTCCGTCTGGGTGCAGGGGTCAAAGTCTCTAAAAGTGGCCTTCTCTTGTGCTGGGTGATGTAAAACTGATGCTTGTACCATCTGACATGGGTGCAGGGGTCAAATTAACTAAATGGTGGCCTACTCCTGTGGTGGGTGATATGAGGCCTTAATATGTGCTGTGAAACCTCTCTCCTCCGTCTGGGTGCAGGGGTCAAAGTCTCTCAAAGTCGCCTTCTTCTGTGCTGGGTGATGTAAAACTGATGCTTGTACCATCTGACATGGGTGCAGGGTCAAATTAACTAAATGGTGGCCTACTCCTGTGAGTGGGTGATATGAGGCCTTAATATGTGCTGTGAAACCTCTCTCCTCCGTCTGGGTGCAGGGGTCAAAAGTCTCTCAAAGTCGCCTTCTCCTGTGCTGGGTGATATAAATGTTATACTTGTGCCATCTGACATGGTTGCCGGGGTCCCATTAAATGGTGGCCTACTTCTGTGGTGGGTGATCTAAATGCCTGATTCTCTGCTGTGAAAACCTCTCTCCTCCGTCTGGGTGCAGGGGTCAAAAGTCTCTCAAAGTTGCCTTCTCCTGTGCTGGGTGATATAAATGTTATACTTGTGCCATCTGACATGGTTGCCGGGGTCCCATTAAATGGTGTCAAATGGCAAGAAAAACAGACTGGATCGCACATCCACAATGCTTAACCCTTGATATACGCTCTTCAGCTAAATACTATGATACTAACCCCCCATATCGCATGCAGATAGTGGAGACATTAGTTTACATTTTGATCAAAGGTAGTAAGCCCACTCACCAACGTCACGGTTGTCTCCTAGAGCGGGTATCTACTCTGTCCATAATCTGACAAAGGCGCCATGCTGCATGGCGACACGTGGCACCATCCCAGCAGGCCGCAGCTACATGCAGGCCAGCCAGAAAAGCACCACGACAACAGAGGCCACCATGCAGCATAGCACCGTCTGAACAGGAGCCTAATGCAACCTGCTCAGTACTAACAGAAACCAGGACTAACACTAGTAGGTCACTCACACTCTTATGCAGTCTCCTGCTAATTAATTAAAACCGCCTGTGGTATGTGGGAGGAGTGCTGATGCCAGGAATAAACAAGAAGGAAGATAAATATGTATCAAATGGCAAGAAAAAACAGACTGGATCGCACATCCACAATGCTTAACCCTTGATGTACGCTCTTCAGCTAAATACTATGATACTAACCCCCATATCGCATGCAGATAGTGGAGACATTGGTTTACATTTTGATCAAAGGTAGTAAGCCCATTCACCAACGTCACGGTTGTCTCCTAGAGCGGGTATCTACTCTGTCCATAATCTGGCGAAGGCGCCAAAAATGTCTCCACTATCTGCATGCGATATGGGGCTTAGTATCATAGTATTTAGCTGAAGGCGTATATCAAGGGTTAAGCATTGTGGATGTGCGATCCATCTCTTGTGCTGGGTGATGTAAAACTGATGCTTGTACCATCTGACATGGGTGCAGGGTCAAATTAACTAAATGGTGGCCTACTCCTGTGGTGGGTGATATGAGGCCTTAATATGTGCTGTGAAACCTCTCTCCTCCGTCTGGGTGCAGGGTCAAAGTCTCTCAAAGTCGCCTTCTCCTGTGCTGGGTGATGTAAAACTGATGCTTGTACCATCTGACATGGGTGCAGGGGTCAAATTAACTAAATGGTGGCCTACTCCTGTAGTGGGTGATATGAGGCCTTAATATGTGCTGTGAAAACCTCTCTCCTCCGTCTGGGTGCAGGGGTCAAAGTCTCTAAAAGTGGCCTTCTCTTGTGCTGGGTGATGTAAAACTGATGCTTGTACCATCTGACATGGTTGCAGGGGTCCCATTAAATGATGGCCTACTCCTGTGGTGGGTGATCTAAATGCCTGATTCTCTGCTGTGAAACCTCTCTCCTCCGTCTGGGTGCAGGGGTCAAAGTCTCTAAAAGTGGCCTTCTCTTGTGCTGGGTGATGTAAAACTGATGCTTGTACCATCTGAAATGGGTGCAGGGTCAAATTAACTAAATGGTGGCCTACTCCTGTGGTGGGTGATATGAGGCCTTAATATGTGCTGTGAAACCTCTCTCCTCCGTCTGGATGCAGGGGTCAAAGTCTCTCAAAGTCGCCTTCTCCTGTGCTGGGTGATGTAAAACTGATGCTTGTACCATCTGACATGGTTGCCGGGGTCCCATTAAATGATGGCCTACTCCTGTGGTGGGTGATCTAAATGCCTGATTCTCTGCTGTGAAAACCTCTCTCTCTCCGTCTGGGTGCAGGGGTCAAAGTCTATAAAAGTGGCCTTCTCTTGTGCTGGGTGATGTAAAACTGATCCTTGTGCCATCTGAAATGGTTGCCGGGGTCCCATTAAATGATGGCCTACTCCTGTGTTAGGTGATCTAAATGCTGTTGAAACCTCTCTCCTCCGTCTGGGTGCAGGGGTCAAAGTCTCTCAAAGTCGCCTTCTCCTGTGCTGGGTGATGTAAAACTGATGCTTGTACCATCTGACATGGGTGCAGGGGTCAAATTAACTAAATGGTGGCCTACTCCTGTGGTGGGTGATATGAGGCCTTAATATGTGCTGTGAAACCTCTCTCCTCCGTCTGGGTGCAGGGGTCAAAGTCTCTCAAAGTCGCCTTCTCCTGTGCTGGGTGATGTAAAACTGATGCTTGTACCATCTGACATGGGTGCAGGGGTCAAATTAACTAAATGGTGGCCTACTCCTGTGGTGGGTGATATGAGTGCCTTAATATGTGCTGTGAAACCTCTCTCCTCCGTCTGGGTGCAGGGGTCAAAGTCTCTAAAAGTGGCCTTCTCTTGTGCTGGGTGATGTAAAACTGATGCTTGTACCATCTGACATGGTTGCCGGGGTCCCATTAAATGATGGCCTACTCCTGAGGTGGGTGATCTAAATGCCTGATTCTCTACTGTGAAACCTCTCTCCTCCGTCTGGGTGCAGGGGTCAAAGTCTATCAAAGTCGCCTTCTCCTGTGCTGGGTGATGTAAAACTGATGCTTGTACCATCTGACATGGGTGCAGGGGTCAAATTAACTAAATGGTGGCCTACTCCTGTGAGTGGGTGATATGAGGCCTTAATATGTGCTGTGAAACCTCTCTCCTCCGTCTGGGTGCAGGGGTCAAAGTCTCTAAAGTGGCCTTCTCTTGTGCTGGGTGATGTAAAACTGATGCTTGTACCATCTGACATGGTTGCCGGGGTCCCATTAAATGATGGCCTACTCCTGTGGTGGGTGATCTAAATGCCTGATTCTCTGCTGTGAAAACCTCTCTCCTCCGTCTGGGTGCAGGGGTCAAAGTCTCTAAAAGTGGCCTTCTCTTGTGCTGGGTGATGTAAAACTGATGCTTGTACCATCTGACATGGGTGCAGGGGTCAAATTAACTAAATGGTGGCCTACTCCTGTGGTGGGTGATATGAATGCCTGATTCTGTGCTGTGAAACCTCTCTCCTCCGTCTGGGTGCAGGGGTCAAAGTCTCTAAAAGTGGCCTTCTCTTGTGCTGGGTGATGTAAAACTGATGCTTGTACCATCTGACATGGGTGCAGGGGTCAAATTAACTAAATGGTGGCCTACTCCTGTGGTGGGTGATATGAGGCCTTAATATGTGCTGTGAAACCTCTCTCCTCCGT
The DNA here is from genome assembly GCA_033119425.1 of Bufotes viridis. Classification (NCBI taxonomy): domain Eukaryota; kingdom Metazoa; phylum Chordata; class Amphibia; order Anura; family Bufonidae; genus Bufotes; species Bufotes viridis. The sequence continues at coordinate 7,018 of JAKVIS010006489.1, forward strand.
CTGGGTGCAGGGGTCAAAGTCTCTAAAAGTGGCCTTCTCTTGTGCTGGGTGATGTAAAACTGATGCTTGTACCATCTGACATGGTTGCCGGGGTCCCATTAAATGATGGCCTACTCCTGTGGTGGGTGATCTAAATGCCTGATTCTCTGCTGTGAAACCTCTCTCCTCCGTCTGGGTGCAGGGTCAAAGTCTCTAAAAGTGGCCTTCTCTTGTGCTGGGTGATGTAAAACTGATGCTTGTACCATCTGACATGGGTGCAGGGGTCAAATTAACTAAATGGTGGCCTACTCCTGTGGTGGGTGATATGAGGCCTTAATATGTGCTGTGAAAACCTCTCTCCTCCGTCTGGGTGCAGGGGTCAAAGTCTCTAAAGTGGCCTTCTCCTGTGCTGGGTGATGTAAAACTGTTATGCTTGTGCCATCTGACATGGTTGCCGGGGTCCCATTAAATGGTGGCCTACTTCTGTGGTGGGTGATCTAAATGCCTGATTCTCTGCTGTGAAAACCTCTCTCCTCCGTCTGGGTGCAGGGTCAAAGTCTCTCAAAGTTGCCTTCTCCTGTGCTGGGTGATATAAATGTTGATACTTGTGCCATCTGACATGGTTGCCGGGGTCCCATTAAATGGTGTCAAATGGCAAGAAAACAGACTGGATCGCACATCCACAATGCTTAACCCTTGATATACGCTCTTCAGCTAAATACTATGATACTAACCCCCATATCGCATGCAGATAGTGGAGACATTGGTTTGCATTTTGATCAAAGGTAGTAAGCCCACTCACCAACGTCACGGTTGTCTCCTAGAGCGGGTATCTACTCTGTCCATAATCTGACGAAGGCGCCATGCTGCATGGCGACACGTGGCACCATCCCAGCAGGCCGCAGCTCATGAGGCCAGCCAGAAAAGCACCACGACAACAGAGGCCACCATGCAGCATAGCACCGTCTGAACAGGAGCCTAATGCAGCCTGCTCAGTACTAACAGAAACCAGGACTAACACTAGTAGGTCACTCACACTCTTATGCAGTCTCCTGCTAATTAATTAAAACCGCCTGTGGTATGTGGGAGGAGTGCTGATGCCAGGAATAAACAAGAAGGAAGATAAATATGTATCAAATGGCAAGAAAAAACAGACTGGATCGCACATCCACAATGCTTAACCCTTGATATACGCTCTTCAGCTAAATACTATGATACTAACCCCCATATCGCATGCAGATAGTGGAGACATTAGTTTACATTTTGATCAAAAGGTAGTAAGCCCATTCACCAACGTCACGGTTGTCTCCTAGAGCGGAGTATCTACTCTGTCCATAATCTGACGAAGCGCCAAAAATGTCTCCACTATCTGCATGCGATATGGGGCTTAGTATCATAGTATTTAGCTGAAGAGCGTATATCAAGGGTTAAGCATTGTGGATGTGCGATCCAGTCTTTTTCTCCCCATTTGATACATGTTAATCTTCCTTCTTGTTTATTCCTGGCATCCAGCACTCCTCCCACATGCCACAGGCGGTTTTAATTAATTAGCAGGAGACTGCATAAGAGTGTGAGTGACCTACTAGTGTTAGTCCTGGTTTCTGTTAATACTGAGCAGGTTGCATTAGGCTCCTGTTCAGACGGTGCTATGCTGCATGGTGGCCTCTGTTGTCGTGGTGCTTTTTCTGGCTGGCCTGCGTAGCTGCGGCCTGCTGGGATGGTGCCACGTGTCGCCATGCAGCATGGCGCCTCCGTCAGATTATGGACAGAGTAGATACCCGCTCTAGGAGACAACCGTGACGTTGGTGAGTGGGCTTACTACCTTTGATCAAATGTAAACTAATGTCTCCACTATCTGCATGCGATATGGGGGCTTAGTATCATAGTATTTAGCTGAAGAGCGTATATCAAGGGTTAAGCATTGTGGATGTGCGATCCAGTCTTTTTCTCCCCATTTGATACATGTTAATCTTCCTTCTTGTTTATTCCTGGCATCAGCACTCCTCCCACATGCCACAGGCGGTTTTAATTAATTAGCAGGAGACTGCATAAGAGTGTGAGTGACCTACTAGTGTTAGTCCTGGTTTCTGTTAGTACTGAGCAGGTTGCATTAGGCTCCTGTTCAGACGGTGCTATGCTGCATGGTGGCCTCTGTTGTCGTGGTGCTTTTCTGGCTGGCCTGCGTAGCTGCGGCCTGCTGGGATGGTGCCACGTGTCGCCATGCAGCATGGCGCCTCCGTCAGATTATGGACAGAGTAGATACCGCTCTAGGAGACAACCGTGACGTTGGTGAGTGGGCTTACTACCTTTTGATCAAAATGTAAACTAATGTCTCCACTATCTGCATGCGATATGGGGGCTTAGTATCATAGTATTTAGCTGAAGAGCGTATATCAAGGGTTAAGCATTGTGGATGTGCGATCCAGTCTTTTTCTCCCATTTGATCCCATTAAATGGTGGCCTACTCCTGTGGTGGGTGATCTAAATGCCTGATTCTCTGCTGTGAAACCTCTCTCCTCCGTCTGGGTGCTGTGAAACCTCTCTCCTCCGTCTGGGTGCAGGGTCAAAGTCTCTAAAAGTGGCCTTCTCTTGTGCTGGGTGATGTAAAACTGATGCTTGTACCATCTGACATGGGTGCAGGGGTCAAATTAACTAAATGGTGGCCTACTCCTGTGGTGGGTGATATGATGCCTGAATATGTGCTGTGGGACCTCTCTCCTCTTTCTGGGTGCAGGGGTCAAAGTAACTAAAGTGGCCTTCTCCTGTGCTGGATGGTATAAATGTAATGCTTGTGCTATCTGACATGTCTCCTCTGTCTGGGTGCTAAGGCCTAAGTCACTGAAAGTGGCCTTCTCCTGTGGTGGTTGATATGATGCCAGATTCTCTGCTGTGGGACCTCTCTCCTTTGTCTGGATGCTGGGGTCGAAATAATAGTAGCGACCTTCTCCATTGGTGGGTGATTTGAAGCCTGATTCTGTGCTATGGGACCTAACTCCAATTAATATTGGTTAATTTTTATTTATTTTATGTTAAGTCATCATTTCCCTATCTACATTTGTTTGCAGGGGATTTACCTACATTTTGCTGCCTTTTGCAGCCCTCTAGCCCTTTCCGGGAGTCTTTTACAGCCTTTTTAGTGCCCAAAAGTTCGGGTCCCCATTGACTTCTATGGGGTTCGGGTTCGGGATGAAGTTCGGGTTGAGTTCGGATCACGAACCCGGACATTTCCGGAGAGTTCGGCCGAACCTCTCGAACCCGAACATCAGGTGTTCGCTCAACTCTCCTGGTACCAGTAAGAGCTTAACTCACGCTGACCACTGGAGTCCGGTACCAGGGTACCTTGCG
>JAKVIS010006490.1:0-10393 GCA_033119425.1 Bufotes viridis
GATTAAACAGACACGTGGATTTGATCCTGGATCACGGGGAACCCTCTGGAGAGCTGACCGTCCCTCCGGAGCCCTACTCACCTTTTGACCCTTGGTAACGTATATCTTGCTTATTGCTTGCGGTATTGATAAGTAACTCAGCCCGGTATATAGTCAAAGGTCCCCATTTATGGATCTGTAATTAATAAAGCTCCTGATCAAGTTTGATCATTCTCTTAGCAAAGATGCATATTGCTAATTGAGCATCAGAGCATTGGTACTTAGTCCTTGGGAACTTTGTTATTCCCTAGCCTGATAGCAAACTGGTAAATTTATAGTGCCGCCATATACCTGAATTGGTTAAAGGTGATAGAAAGGGGTACTTTTCTTTAATTTGGATTGTTGCATATCATTGCATTGATTGGCGATATTCAGTATTGATTGAAGGTATTGGTATTATATTGCATTGTCTATTATTGTACAGGTTGTATTATCAATCTTGTATTTAGCACTTATGTATAATTAACTCACATATATTTTTGCATAGATGATGGTACCTTGTTTCCTTTCTAGTTGCACAAAATAATTAAGGTTCATCGCAAGCGAGCTGAGAGGTTATTATTTTGCCCTCTCCTCAGTAGGATCAATAACTTTGATATTTTTCCTTTGAGCCTTTCTTTTGTGTTTTTGTATATAAAGCATTTTGCGCTGTATATTCGCGACAGGACCGAACATCGCATATGTTCGCCCGCCGCGGCGAATGCTCAGCGATTGTTCGCCAGGAACTGTTCGTCGGCGAATAGTTCGGGACATCTCTAGTCAAGTCCCCCTACATTACCTATTTTTAAATTTTGCGGTGACATAGTGCATTTCTGTAGTTGCTGTAATAAACCCGTAGTGTCGTACCACAGAACACGTTTGCATACACTGCTGAAAAGACTATTTTAAAATTTGCAGTAACAAAGTGCATTTCTGTAGTTGGTGGAATAAACCCGTACTGTCGTGCCACAGAGCACGTTTGCATACAACGCTGAAAAAACTGTTTTATAATTTTGGGGTGACATACTGCATTTCCGTGGTTTGTTGCAATAAACACCAGTTTTGTGCTACATAGCAGATCTGAGGCCTACCCTGTATTTCCAGTCATTTTAAGTAACCTGTGGAACTCCGCATTTACATAGTTGGTTGCAAAAACACCGGTTTTGTGGTAGAGAGCACATTTGCGGTATACGGTGCATATCTGACAGTCAAATTAAACCGTTACCCTCTGCTATTACATTGTTGGTTTGAAAAATTACATTTTGTTGATAATGAAGTAATTGTATTGAATTGCTTCGTTACACTGTTAGTATGACCTAAAGAAATTTATTCTGTTTATGACACGGGCACTGCCTTACTGTTAGTGAACTTAATTGTTGACTTTTGGCAGTTAAATTGACACCTGAGATAAACCATCTATTAGTTTTGAACTCAAATAATGAGGAGAACATCAAATATTCGACATTGACATGGTCCTGGTTGTGTTGGTGGAGCTCCTGTTGCTGGGAGAGGACGTGGCCATTCTGCACCAGCTATAGATCCAAGTGAAACACCTTCCTCAGGTGCGAGGCGACAGAACCTGCAGCGCTATTTGTTAGGCCCAGATGCCACTCTATGGATGGTGAGGCCAGAACAAGTACAGGCGATAGTAGATTGGGTGGCTGACAGTGGCACCAGTTCCTTTACAGTATCTCCCACCCAGTCCTATGCAGAAAGCTCTGAGTTGGCACCTGCAGCACATGCTAATCAGTCTTTCACTTCACCCCCTTGCAAAGCAGCCAGAGCTCCAAGTCATGCAGCAGACTCTTAAGCTTTTGATGACTCTGCTGGCAACGTTTCCCCAGGCCATCCACATAGCCCTGCCCCAGAAGTGGTAAACATTGAATGCACTGATGCCCAACCACTGATGTTGCAGGATTAGGACATGGGAATACCACCGCAGCACGTCTCTGATGATGGCGAAACACAGGTGCCAACTGCTGCAAATTTCTGCAGTGTGCAGACCGACAAAGGAGAGCAGGGGTCAAGAATGGGCTGAAGATGATGTGGAGGGCGATGAGGCCTTAGACCCCGACTGGACACGAAGTTCATGCTAGTGACGTGTGCGGTTCTGAGGAAGAGGCAGTGGTCACACAGAGGCAACAGCACAGCAAAAGAGGAGCAGGCTGCAAAAGCGGGCGTCCGTCCCTAGACAGTGCGCCTGCTACTGCCCAACGCACCCAGGGACCTAGCAGACCAAAGCCAGCTCCAAGGAGTTCATTGGCATGGCAGTTCTTCAGACAATGTCCTGATGACAAGACACGAGTGGTTTGCATGCTGTGCCTTTAGAGCCTGAAGCAAGGCATAAATGTTCTAAACCTGAGCTCAACCTGCATGACCAGGCATCTACTTGCAAAGCACAAACTGCAGTGGAGTAAACACCTTAAAAACCAAGAACGGTCTCGGGCTCCTCTTACTTCCTATTCTGCTGCTGTCTCTGCCTCTTCCTCCACCTCTGGAGTCACAGTGGCAACCGGCCACCCAGCAAACAGAGGATGTGCCACAAACACCACCACTTCCGTCATCATCACCAAGCATCTCCACCATGTCAAGCGCAAGCATTCAGCTGTCCATCTCCCAAACACTGGAGAGAAAGAAAATAGGTGGGTACCCACCCTCGATCCCTAGTCCGCATTTCGAAATTAATGGCCTTTGAAATTCTGTAATTCTGTCTGGTGGAGACGGAATGTTTTAAACAGCTGATGGCGGCGGCTGCCACTGCTTTTCCGGTGAGCCGTGCCTTCCCTGCACAACCAAGAGGAGGAAAAAATCACGGGTCAGTCACTCTGTGGAACAGCACCACTTCACCACCAATGAATGGGCCTCCATTCGAGACCTGTGTGCCCTGTTGCGGTGTTTTGAGTACTCAACCTACATGGCCAGTGCCGATGACACCGTTCTTAGCGTTACAATACCACTTCTATGTCTCCTTGAAAAACACTTAGGGCAATGATGGAAGATGATGTGGCAAAGGAGGAAGATGAGGAGGAAGAGGGGAATTTCACAGGGTTTCAGGCCAGTCATTCAGAAGTGGCTCAGAGGTTGAGTTCCTGCACCAGCAGAGGCCATGTACACATGTGGCCAACCAGGGCACAGTTCTGGAGGACGAGGAGGAGGAGGATGAGGTAGAGGAGGAGGAACCGGGTTCACAGCAGGGTGGCACCCAATGCAGCTTTTGGCCATCACTGGAGCATGTCTGGGGGGATACGGAGGACACAGACGATACACCACCTACAGAGGACAGATTATTCTTACCTCTGGGCAGCCTGGCACACATGCCTGCGCAACGACCGCAGAGTTGCCCACATTTTAACTTGTGCTGACTACTGTGTTGCCACCCTGCTGGATCCCCGTTACAAAGACAACATGCCATCCTTAATTCCCTCACTGGAGCGTGATAGGAAGATGCACGACTATAAGCGCACGCTGGTAGACGCGCTCCTCAGGGCATTCCCAACTGACACCTTGGGACAAGTGGAAGCACAAGGTGAAGGCGGAGGAGGAGTAGGAAGAGGTCGCCAACGCAGTTGGGTCATGGCCAGCACCTCACAACTTAGGCAGGTATAGCATGGCCGACATGTGAAAAAGCTTTGTCACCATGCCACAGCAACCGGCACCACGAGCTGATATGGAGCGATGTTAGCAGGAGGCAGCATTTGAACAACATGGTGGAACAGTGCGTGTGCACACGCCTACACGTGCTGACTGATGGTTCTGCCCCATTCAACTTCTGGGTCTCCAAATTGTCCACATGGCCTGCTTGCCCTTTATGCCTTGGGGGTGCTGGCCTGCCCTGCAGCCAGTGTATTGTCTGAACGTGTATTTAGCATGGCAGGGGGTGTTATTACAGACAAACGCAGCCGCCTGTCCACAGCCAATGTGGACAAGCTCACGTTCATTAAAATAAACCAGGATTGGATCCCACAAGACTTGTCTGTACCTTGTGCAGAATAGACATTTATACCCACCTCAACCATACATTCTTGTGCTCAAGTGCACTTATTCTTTGATTTCTTTTTTTTTTTTTACTTGTCCCATTATTTTGGGGGCTACCCCAATATAAGAAAAAAAAAAAAAACATTGTTAGCTGGCTACCTCCTCCTCCTCTATCTCCGCTTCCACCTACACCACCACATTTACCACCTCCTAAATCTCCAACTCCACATCCACCTCCTCCTCCGAGTTGCAGGTTAATAATTTTTAATTTTTATTTATTTTACTTTATTTTAAGTTATTTCCCTATCCACATTTATTTGCAGAGCACTTGCCATGCTCTTAAGCACATGTTGCTGCCATTTGCAGCCCTATAGCCCTTTTTATTACATTTTTAGGGCCATTTTATTGCCCAAAAGTCTGGGTCCCCATTGACTTCAATGGGGTTCGGGGTCAAGTTCGGATCCCAACCCCGAACTTTTTGTGAAGTTCGGCCGAACCCGAACTTCCAGGTGTTCGCTCAACTCTATCAGTGATGTCATCGTCCCCCATCTCCTCTTCCACTAACTCACTCTGGTCATCCTCCTCACTTGTGTTGACCTAACAAGACCCTCACTTATTGACAACTGTGTCTCATCCGCATCATCCACCATGTGAAACATTAATTGCCATTCTCCACCATCATCTTCTTCTGACTGTGGATGCTGAAGAGTTTGGGGATCAGTGCATTAAATATCCTCATGTCCCTCTTCATGGAGGGTCAGGTCACCTGCAGAGCCTTACCTACAATTTTTTTTGGGGTCAGCTCACATGGTATATTCTTTTCTATGTTTCGGACTTGGAAGGAAACATAATTTGCTTTCCTTCGGTGGTGAATCTTGCACGCATGTGTTTTTTACAGGATTCTGTTTTTATATAGTGGCACAGGGGTAAATAAATATTTCAAGGTTTTAAAAAAAAAATGTCAGGCTAGACTCCATTTTCTCCTCTCAACTTTGAAGATGCCTTTTCAGAAGATATTAGACACTTTCGCATTTGGGGCCTTGAGGAATTACAATTATCAGCAGACACTTGAAAGCATGTCCATTTCAGGGGAATGACCATTCAGGAGTTCTCTTTTATCCTGGATTTGTCTTTTAACCCCTTAAGGACCGGGCTCATTTTCACCTTAGGACCAGGCCATTTTTGCAAATCTGACCAGTGTCACTTTATGTGGTGATAACTTTAAAACGCTTTTTCTTATCCAGGCCATTCTGAGATTGTTTTTCGTCACATATTGTACTTCATGACACTGGTAAAATTAAGTCGAAAAATTTCATTTTTATTTATAAAAAATATCAAATTTACCAAAAATTTGGAAAAATTCGCAATTTTCCAAGTTTCAATTTCTCTACTTCTATAATACATAGTAATACCGCCCAAAAAGTTATTGATTTACATTCCCCATATGTCTACTTCATGTATCGATCATTTTGGGAATGCCATTTTATTTTTTGGGGACGTTACAAGGTTTAGAAGTTTAGAAGCAAATCTTGAAATTTTTCAGAAATTTTCAAAAACCCACTTTTTAGGGACCAGTTCAGGTCTGAAGTCACTTTGTGAGGCTTACATAATAGAAACCATCCAAAAATGACCCCATTCTAGAAACTACACCCCTCAAGGTATTTAAAAATGATTTTACAAACATCATTAACCCTTTAGGTTTTCCACAAGAGTTAATGGCAAATGGAGATAAAATTTCAGAATTTCGATTTCTTGGAAAATTTTCCGTTTGAATCCATTTTTACCAGTAACAAAGCAAGGGTTAACAGCCAAACAAAACTAAATTTTTATTTCCCCGATTCTGTAGTTTTCAGAAACACCCCATATGTGGGCGTAAACTGCTGTATGGCCAAACGGCAGGGCACAGAAGGAAGGGAACGCCATATGGTTTTTGGAAGGCTGATTTTGCTGGACTGGATTTTTGACACCATGTCCTATTTGAAGCCCCTCAATGCACCCCTAGAGTAGAATCTCCAAAAAAGTGACTCCATCTAAGAAACTACACCCCTGAAGGTATTCAAAACTGATTTTACAAACTTTGTTAACCCTTTAGGTGTTCCACAAGAGTTATTGGCAAATGGAGATGAAATTTCGGAATTTCTATTTTTTGTTACCTTGCCTCAAAAAAAGTGTAATATAGAGCAACCAAAAATCATATTTACCTTAAAATAATAAAACAAAACTGACACCTTATCCCGTAGTTTCCAAAATGGGGTCACTTTTTTGGAGTTTTTACTGTAGGGGTGCATCAGGGGGGCTTCAAATAGGACATGGTGTCAAATAACCAGTCCAGCAAAATCTGCCTTCCAAAAATCATATGGCGTTCCCTTCCTTCTACGCCCTGCCGTTTGGCCATACAGCAGTTTACGACCACATATGGGGTGTTTCTGCACACTAGAGAATCGGGGCAATATATATTGAGTTTTGTTTGGCTGTTAACCCTTGCTTTATTACTGGAAAAATTGATTAAAATGGAAAATTTGCAAAAAAATTGCTATTTTCGGACCGTTTTTATTTTTTGTTATTTACATCGTTGAACTGACAGGTTAGATTGTGTGCTATTTCAATAGAGCAGGTTGCTACGGACGCGGCAATACCAAATATGGCTACTTTTTGGGGGGTTTTGTTTCAGTTTTACATAATACAGCATTTTTGAAAAAAAATATTTTTTAGTGTCTTCACATTCTGAAAGCCATATATTTTTTTTATTTTTTGGGCGACTGTCTTATGTAGGGGCTAATTTTTTGCGGGATTAGATGTCGGTTTGATTGGAACTATCTTGGGGTGCATATGACATTTTGGTCAAGCTTGCTATTACACTTTTGTGATGTAAGGTGACAAAAATGGCTTTTGACATACGTATTTTTATTTTTTTGTGTTCACCTGAGGGGTTTGGTCGTGTGTTTTTTTATAGAGCAGGTTGCGACGGATGCGCCGATACCAAATATGTATACTTTTTATTTATTTATTTAAGATTTACACAATATTATCATTTTTAAAACAAAACAAATCATGTTTTAGTGTCTCCATAGTCTGAGAGCCCTATTTATTTATTTATTTTTGGGGGTGATTGTCCTATGTAGGGTATCATTTTTGCGGGATGAGATGACGGTTTGATTGGCACTATTTTGGGTGCATATAACTTTTGATCGCTTGATATTACAGTTTTTGAGATGTGAGGTGATAAAAATGTTTTTTTACCTTGTTTTTATTTTATTTTTTAACAGTATTTACCTGAGGCGTTTGATAATGTGACATTTTTATAGAGCAGGTTTTTACGGACGTGGCGATACATAATATGTATACTTTTTATTTATTTATTTTACTTTAACACAATAATAGCATTTTAGAAAAAAAAAATTATGTTTTAGTGTCTCCATAGTCTGAGAGCCATATTTTTTTATTTTTTTGGGCGATTGTCCTATATAAGAACTCAATTTTTGCGGGATGTGATGGCGGTTTTATTGGTACTATTTTGGGAGGCATACGCCTTTTTGATCACTTGGTATTACACTTTTTGTGATGCAAGGTGACAAAAAATGGCTTTTTTACACCATTTTTTGTGGGTTTTTACGGTATTTGCGTGAGGGGTTAGGTCACATGATATTTTTATAGAGGAGATTTTTACGGACGCGGCGATACCTAATATGTGTAGTGTATTTGTTTTTTTTTATTTTTATTCAGTGATATGTATTTTTCTTATTTTACTTTTCACTTTTTTTACATTTTTTTTGACCCAGACCCACTTGGTTCTTGTAGATCCAGTGGATCTGATGTCTATATAATACAGTAAGTACACTATATAGTGTACTTACTGTATTTTTTTACTTTACAAAGTCTGAATAGGCTTTTGCCTTTAGCAAAAGCCCATTCAGAGTTTCAGTACCATGGCAAGCAGGACGCTTCTGAAAGCGTCCTGGTGCCATGGTAACCATCACCCGCTGCCATTACAGAGCAGCTGGTGATGGGAAGGGAGGGGTGCTCCCTCCCTCTGCTATCCTATCCCATTGGGAGGGCTGCAAAAGTACAGCAGCCCCCGATGGGAGAGGGAGGGAGCTCCCTCCATGTTAACACCTTCTATACCGCGGTCCGTACGGACCACGGTATAGAAGGGGTTAAACTGCTGACATCTGCAGCACAGATGTCAGCAGTTTATAGCAGGGGGTCAGCAATGTGCTTACCCCCTGCTATACCCACTAGACACCAGGGAAATCGTTTGAAAGGAGGCCCGCAATCCCCCCCCCCTGCACCGCCCAGGGGGACACTAATATGGCGGGGTGCAGGGGGGGGTTAAAATTTATAGATTTGGGGCATATTTTAGTCTCTGATCCGGGATCAGAGACTACAGATAGCGCAGCAAACCGCAGGTCTGAATTGACCTGCGGTTTGCTGCGATCGCTGACATGGGGGGGTCACAGGACCCACAGGACCCCCCTGGGCATTGTGCCAAGGTGCCTGCTGATTGATTTCAGCAGGCATCTTGTTCCGATCACCGCCACGTGCGCAGCGGTGATCGGAAATTCACAGGGCGTACATGTACGCCCTTGGTCCTTAAGTACAAGGACGCAAGGGCGTACATGTACGCCCTTCGTCCTTAAGGGGTTAAGGATTGACCATGTTTCTTTCTATTGTGGAGAACATTACAGGAAATACAGTCAAATGTTGATATCCCTGGTTTGAAAACTAAAGCTTTTATAACATCTATTGTATTCCATTTTTTCATTGTATGTGCCACTTTCCCTAAATCTTTCTTTGGGGTAGATAATAAAATTCCAAGATAGTCAGATAGCAGCTTGTAATTATGGTATATTTCCGGTAATGACTTTCTATAATGTAAAGAGGCAACAAATACTGACTGTGACGAGACCAATCTCGCCACATTGCATTGGAGAAACCTGGTTGCTCGCCTGCTGCCTTTGGACTATGGCCCCCTGTTAAAAGACATCTTTTTTTACCTGCAGAAAAGCTTAATCCGTGCTTTTCTGCCTGGGGTTCGGTAGTTTTGGTTGAATGTGTTATACCCCAGATAGGAATCCCATGGAGCCCATTCGTATGAAACTGACTGTAAAGACTTTGGCTCCATGGCGATTAAACTGTATTCGTGTGGTCTGAGCGCCATTCACTTAATAATGTGCGCTCAGACCTGAGCTATCTGGGGATATGTTAAATGTATAGTTTTAATGTAATGTGTCTTACCTGGTGTATTTTAACAGTAATGCTTGTTCTGTGTCCCCATGTGCATAATGGAGTCTTGTCTCTGAAATGTCTGTGTGTATTGTAAAGGGTGGGACATTGTATATTGAATAGTGATGTCTGTCCTATTGTCCCCACATGTGTATTGGCGATTTCCTTTGTCCTGAGAGATAATTGAATGACTCCTCAATTGTCTCCAGGACAGAAGACATTGTGTATTCGTCTGCCTGTGATGATTGCATTACCCATGTAGGGTGATGGTATCACAGGCAGAGGGAGGGATATGCTGGGGGTGTCTGTATTGTCCCAATGTGTGTGATTGGCTGCTGTATCCTGTGTCGCAGTCTTCCTTCTGGTCCTCTAGGGAGTGTCCACCAGGTGGGAGACCTGGATAAATACCAGGCAGGTAGCCGTTAATAAAATATAGAATTCCTGTTTACCATCAATACGGAGCCTCGTCTCGTTCTTGGGGATTCACTGTATGCTGTTAGAGACTGATTGCCAGGAGTGTAAGCTGATTGTCTGCTTTTCCTGTTCGTCTGCTAGCAGCTATTTGGGAGGTTCCAGTACGGGAGTTGGAGTGCTATTTTGTATCCAGTTCGGGAGTTTGGTGTTCTGCAGTAGCTGTGCCTATATCTCTGTAAGGGGGCCGATCGCCTAAACGGTTTTTACCCCTTGTCTGCAGAAGCGGTCCGTTACAATTGGTGGCGAGCAGCGGGATCGTTCCTACAGCCAGAAGGACAGCTACAGGAGACACCATTTCCTTGGATTTACAAGTGGGGGCAACGCATGTCCCAGTACAGCGACCCTAAAAGCACCAGAATGGAACCAGCAGTGTCATACGAGGAGGAGGACCTGGATGGCCGGGATGCATTAAGGAAAGGCATCTGGTACCAGGCCCTGGACAATGTACAATACCAGCGGGTGAGAGTCTCCCAGTGAAGAGCAGCGGTGGCAGAAGCAAGTGGCCCTGCGGATGCCCTTTCTGGGAGAGCAGCCCCTGGATGAATGGGTGAAGGAACTAGAGCACCGGGTATGGCAGGAGCTATGGCTGGAGAATGCCTACCAGGCGCTCTGGTGGTATATGGCACAGTATATACCCTGGACAGCCGAGCATGACAAGCCAGAGGGAGAGGAGTTTGATGGTTCTGGCTTGTTATGGGAGTCC
>JAKVIS010006491.1:0-10378 GCA_033119425.1 Bufotes viridis
GACCCACAATGCAAGTCAACGTCACTGGCGAAAACATGTTGGGGGGCGGTAGTTAAGGATTTTAATATGCTGCTGGTATCTGTAGGGATAGCTAGTACTTTTGTTATATTGTTTCGCTGAGCTCTGGTTGTAGCTAAAACACTAGCAGTAGTTTCTGCATTGCTACAGTGTTACTATAATGTTGACAATCATGGTTTAAGTGCACATCCATGATCACAACATATACTGGTTAAACAGGTGATCCCTGTAGTAAAACCGGCAGTGATTTTAAATTCACGTGTGCTCACAAAGAGTTTTAACCATGACAAATAAAGGTTCATTTTTAGTTACAATTTTCATCAGGGATAAAAGAGACTTTATTTGGCGCTTAATTGCGTATTGGTAAAATAAAGATCAACGGAGTTCACGAGCCAGCGTCCATTTGGGGTATGTTACAGATAATACAACTGGATCCGTAAAGGATGCAGATGGTTGTATTTTCAGTAATGGAACCCCGCCGGATCCAACAAAACGCTAGTGTGAAAGTAGCCTTAGCTTGTGTTAGGGTTCAACTCACACTTGCTAATTACAGCTCTGTATTTGCACTTCTAATATGTTTAAATGTGTGTTTTCACATTTCCATTTACTATACACAAATTTATTTATACATAGGGTATTTTTCTATATGCAGCATGTTCCAGTGGATCCATATAGATACATTCGAGATTGAATTAAAAAATCATATTCTATATTCACATGCATATTTGTTTTTGTATTATTATGATCTTAATTTCTGTAACATTATAAAAACAGCAAAAAAAATGAATCCTTTAAAGGTGTATTTCCATCTGGGATGTTGCTGGGAGATCGCTAGGAAATGCCATCTATGTCAGATAGGTGCAGGTCCCCCTCTGGTACCGGCTGCACACGGTATGCGCATGCGCTGCTTGCTGTCCAATCACTGCTATGGGACTTCCCAATATAGCTGATTGAGGGACAAAATACGGAACAAGAATGGAACTAATGACTGAAAACGGAACTGTAAAGAAAACTATTCTTGGTGCGCAAACAGACTGATGCTTGTTTTTATATACGATTGTGAATAAGCCCTTTATCTGATTGTGCCTGGAGAGTGTGTTCCAGATGATAAATGTGGTGTAAGGCCTGGGACTGTTCGGTTTAATGCTTTGGCTCTGTCCTTTAGCTTCAGTGAAGAGAAATCCTACTACTACGGCTTACAGTAATATTACGGAGAGCATCCTATGCTTCCAGCTTTGTGATGACAGTTTGGGAAGGCTCTTTTCACGTTCAGCACGGCAATGACCCTGTTTGTGAAAGTAGTTTGCCAAGTTTGGTTTAGAAAACTTGAATGTCTTTTTCAGAACTGTAGCGTCAAAGCAGCCAGGGCAGTCCCCTAACATTAGTGCCAACCTCACTGATTCTCTTTTGACTGAATGGACATAAATCCCTGCACCCCTATTCCAAAATCTAGTGATAGACTTTCATATGCAGGTGGTTAAAGGCTATGGAAATGTTCAGAGCAATTTTTTTATTTTTATGATTACGTTTGACTTATGTTGGGCTAAAAATCATTATTTTATTAGGCCTTTATTAAAATGTTCAACCATTTCTGAGATAAAGGGTTAAAAATCGGTGTGCAGGCTGTCAGTTTCTGTTTTCTTTGAATCCTGTCATCTCTGATCTCCAGACCTCACAAACACTTATTTAGGGCCAGATTCTTATCAGTTGTATAAAAATTTTGCTATAATGAGTGTTGAGCTCTGATCTCTTGACCTCATCAACATGAGCAGTCAGATG
Organism: Bufotes viridis; assembly: GCA_033119425.1. Lineage (NCBI taxonomy): Eukaryota > Metazoa > Chordata > Amphibia > Anura > Bufonidae > Bufotes > Bufotes viridis. Next base: position 1,798 of record JAKVIS010006491.1, read on the forward strand.
ACAGGATTCAAAGAAAACAGAAACTGACAGCCTGCAAACGGACTGATTTTTAACCCTTGTTTCTCAGAAACGGCTAAACATTTTTAATAAAGACCAATTGAAAGATGATTATTAGCACCAAGCGAGTAAAATGTAGTCATACAAAAATATCCTGAAGATGTCCATAGCCTTTAAGCAGTGAGGGTAGTACTATTCTCCAGGTTTGGGTGTAAGATGTTCAGTAAGAAAATAAGAATATGATGTTCAGGTTTGAACATACATTTTGGACTTGTATATGCACAGTTAATAAAAGCTATGACCTCTGCACAGGTAAGAAATGGAAGAACTGGGCACTTTCAGGAAGCTGGAACCATCTTGTATTTTTAAGTTAAAATAAACCATACTCGTAGAGAATAAGTGCAATAAATCATTAACCCAAAATGGATAAATAACTAAGAAGACCAGGACAATATTACACCACTCAATATCAATAGCAACGTGTAGCTAAAAAGTCCAGAGTAATACAACAGCAGTCATTCAAATGGCAATATATGGATATAAAAGTTGAAAATGGGTTGTGTAGATAGTCCTTTAATTATAAAAAAAACCTGTTGATACAATAATCGCAATAGTGTGCTGCGATCCCACGTGAGTACAACTTGCAAGTTTGGGATGTAATTGCGCTCACTTGTTAGCCTAATGTAATATATTCGTATGATTTTCTTGCGCTTATATTCCCCAAAAGTATAGTATTGAAAGCGCTGTTAACTTGAAAGTGGAGTCCTGCTATATTAGAGTGGGCAGTGGCGTCCGCTGCGCTACTCTGTTATGGGTTTTAGATGAGGTAGGTGTATGCTGGCATAAACTTAAGATGTTGTATTACTCTACATGTTCAAATCACAAAAAGTAAAGTATTGTGTTGCGCGTCCAAAACAAACATATCCATTCTCAGCCTATAGGGACGTGTTAAAATAAAACAAAAAATATTTTATTTGTTTATTCATAAATAAAATCTATGTGGGGTTAAGCTATTCAGTTACTTAACCAGGCTGTGGAGTATAGTAGAGTCAGAGAGGGGTATTATTGAACCATCTGGCTCTACCTAACTCCAAGAGTTGGAGAAATATTTTTTGTTTTATTTTAACACGTCCCTATAGGCTGAGAATTGTTACTCTACATGTTGCCATTATATTGAGTGGTGTAATATTGTCCTGGTCTTCTTAGTTATTATTTATCCATTTTGGGTTAATGATTTATTGCACTTATTCTCTACGAGTACGGTTTATTTTAACTTAAAAACACAAGATGGTTCCAGCATCCTGAGAGTGCCCAGTTCTTCTTAGATTCAACAAACAAATTTTTAAGTGGAAAGGGTGAGTCCGCTTTGCTGAGAGCACCTCTATTGGCCATTTTGTTGGTCCTGTGCGCCACATAAAAAAACTTTTTCACAGGTAAGAAATAGCGTCCTGCAGGAGTGTCCCTGTGTGACTGCGTCCTGCAGGGAGTGTCCCTGTGTGACTGCGTCCTGCAGGGAGTGTCCCTGTGTGACTGCGTCCTGCAGGAGTGTCCCTGTGTGACTGCGTCCTGCAGGGGAGTGTCCCTGTGTGACTGCGTCCTGCAGGGAGTGTCCCTGTGTGACTGCGTCCTGCAGGGAGTGTCCCTGTGTGACTGCGTCCTGCAGGAGTGTCCCTGTGTGACTACGTCCTGCAGGGAGTGTCCCTGTGTGACTGCGTCCTGCAGGGAGTGTCCCTGTGTGACTGCGTCCTGCAGGGGAGTGTCCCTGTGTGACTGCGTCCTGCAGGGAGTGTCCCTGTGTGACTGCGTCCTGCAGGGAGTGTCCCTGTGTGACTGCGTCCTGCAGGGAGTGTCCCTGTGTGATCGTCCTGCAGGAGTGTCCCTGTGTGACTCGTCCTGCCGGAGTGTCCTGTGTGACTGCGTCCTGCCGGGAGTGTCCCTGTGTGACTGCGTCCTGCCGGGAGTGTCCCTGTGTGACTGCGTCCTGCCTTGGGAAATGATTGGTTCAGTAATCCTTTTATCTTCTTTTTTTTTTTTTTTTTTTTTTTAGACGGATTCAGAAGCTGCTGCTGCTGCTTCACCAAAGAAGAAGAGTTTTATTGACCAATTTTTCGGCATTGAGTTTGAGTCGGCGTATCCTTTTATAGGAAATGGAGCTGGGGATCTGAAAAATATACTGTCTGAAATATTGGGTCATATGTTGGGATCATGGGAATCATTTTATTAAAATATGCAGCACCAAATGTGCTCTTTGGTATGATCCATACCATGCGAATCAGTGCGCATCTCCTATTGCTGCCCTTCTGTCTTTGTCTCGGCCTACATTAACCAAGTTGTGCTTATCCTCCTGCTAGCTATCTTTTTCCTTAATGATGCACAAAGCATGAAATGTACTGAATCTGAAGAGGAGGAAGTCACAAAAAGCAAAGAAAATCAACTCCAGCTCAGCTGCTTTATAAACCAGAAGTGAAGTATCTGTTCACAGGCCTCAAACTGGTGAGAGACGGCTCTTATAGATTAGTGACGGCATAGAGGCGGTTATGTACCCATTAGATAGCTGCTGACCAGATTCTTGTTCAACGAACATCTATTTCCCCATGCACATGCATGCATTGTTTCACGTGCTCTTAAAGGGATTCTGTCACCAGAATTTACCCCTCCAGTTAAAAATATGTACTTGTCGATCCTCTTGAGCTGAAGCCTATGATGCCCTTTACCACTCCTAGTGTGGCTTTATTTTCTTAAAAATTAAATTTTTGTAATATTCAAATCACTTACATAAGGTGCCCAAGGGGATGACCTTCCATACCTCGGTGCCCAGCGCTGCCTCCCTGTGCCCAGCGCCGCCTCTACTATAATATATGCATCAGACGGCGCGCTAATCCCTGTGCCTTTGCCAAAATCCTACGCATGTGCGCATGCGCACTTCGCTCAATGATTCCAGAGCCCGCACAGGGATTAAGTTAGCGCGCCGTCTGATGCATATATTATAGTAGAGCGCGCTAGGCACTAGACAGAGGAGTGCGGCCGGGCACCGAGGTATGGAAGGACATCCCCTTGGGCACCTTATGTAAGTGATTTGAATATTTCTAAAATCGAATTTATAAAATAAAGAAAATAAAAGCCACACTAGGAGCTATAAAGGACATCATAAGCTTCAGCTCAAGAGGACCGATCAAGTATATATTTTAACTGGAGGTAAAATCTGGTGACAGAATCCCTGAATGGCGAGAGTGGCGTAAGCTCTACAGCCAGGCATTCTCCATTGAGAACAAAGTATCAAGCATATTGAAATTCAACATGTCTGACCCTATTTCCCCTTCCCCTGCCGTCCAGGGAGATATGGAATGCCATCATACGCATCATAGATGATCAGCTGGTCTTACTTAAATAGGCGTGTTTTTTTTTTATTTATGAAAAATGCCTATCCCCATGTCATTTATTATTACTGACATATGAAAGACTTGTGTATAAAGCAGTTCTTTAGTATACTTTTCTGATCTGATTCACTCTATGAGCAGATGGCCAGCTGAATAAGTCATATAATGTAATAAAATATTACAATTCAAAAAGCCATGTAAACCAATAAATTATAGAAAGATCTTTATTGAATCAATACCAGTAAAATACATACAATTGAAGAAGCTCCACACAAAAAATGGAAGTGAAAACAGGGACACCTGGTGGACGAAAAGTGTAACCGCACCCACCTTCCAAGACTATATGACTGAAGACCTGATCTCTCAGCATCTGATTGGTGGGGATCCCCACTGATCAGCTGTTTGAGAAGGCACCAGTGCTCCTGTGAATGCCGCGGCCTTCTGACAACGTTTCCTAGGCCAGTGACTACACGTTCATTGGTCACATGGCCTAGGAGCAGCTCCGCCCAATTGAAGTGAATGGGGCTGAGCATAATACTAAGCACAGCTGCTGTATTAGGTACGGGGCTGTGCTTGGTAAGCACGGGAGAAGGCCACGGAGCTCACAAGAGCATTGGTGTCTTATCAAACAGCTGATCGGAGTTCCCAGGTGTCGGACCCCCATCGAGCAGGTATAAAGTCTTGGAAAACCCTTTTAACATGTCAAGCAAATTACATATAAAAATGGAGAAGCCCCTTTTAACTCTGCCAGTAAACTAATGTACTAAATTAAAGAGGTTTTCCAGGCTTTTAATATTGATGACCTATCAGGATATCAGATCGGCGTGGGTCCGACACCTGGCACCCCACCAATCAGCTGTATAAAGAGAAGGACCGCGCATGCGTGTACCACCTTCTGTCTCTCTTCCTGCTCGCTGTCCACATAGCAGCGGCATACAGGAAGAGAGACAGGAGGTGGCACGCCCGAATGATATGTGCCTTTTCTTCATGCAGCCGATCAGCTGACCCGCCCGATCTGATATGGATTACCTATCCTGAGGAAAGGTCATCAATATTAGGATTATTCACACGAGCGTTTTTGCGTTCAGTATACTGTCCATTATACGGAACAATTCATTTCAATGGATGCGCAAAAAACTGAATGTACTCATATGCATTCCGTTTCAGCGTTTCGTTCACCTACATTTTAGTCGTCCTATTATTGCCTGCGAATCACGTTCCATGGCTCCATTTAAGTCAACTGGGACTGTAAAAAAACTGAATGCATCCATTATGTCCTCCGTATCCGTTCCGTTTTGCGGCAGCATCTATGTGCAGCCCAATTTTTCAATGTACTTACTGTTAAAACATTATTTTGTGCTTCGTTTCCGATCCACAAAAATGGATCACGAGCGGACGAAATGGCAACACTACTAAAACCAAAAATGGAAAGACTGACCCATTAAAACAGACCGCTAAAGCTATACGGCCGTGTGGAACAGGCCCTTAAAGCCTGGAAAACCCCTTTAACACCTTCTTCTTCTAAAAGCCTGGAATTGTGAGGGTTTATCTGTAGTTAATACTGGCACCCCATATCTCCAGGAGCCCTGCAAGATGGCAGAGGTTGTCTCACTTCAACAAATGGCATTTATCATGTAGAAAGTTAATACAAGACGCTTACTAATGTATGTGTGATTGTCCATATGTGCTTCCTTTGCTGGGTGGATACATTTTCACATCACATTATACACTGCTCATATCCAGATGGCCATCGCTGAAGATCAGATGCAGTGCAGGCGGGGGCTACTGTGCATGCGTGCCTATGTGAACTCCACAGTCCTGGCCACCAGAGAGGCTGGTGCTTTTTCCCATAGTATGCAGAAGCGACCACCGCTATTGGATTGCAGGGTGGTCTTTGTAACCATCAGGCAAACTTTGACAGTGTGTAGATGTGATGGATAATGACTCCAGCCATGCAGAGGGAGGTATTAGCTTTCTCATGCATGATAAGTGCACACTATAGCTGGTAGACAGTCCTTTTGATGCAACTGTGACGCTGATCTCAACAGGTATGACTAATCTGGGACAAAGAAAAAAAAAAAACTTGCATCAAGATGTAAGCATCTCTGGCCCTGATGCCTTGCGCATTACTAACATTTAAAGAGGTATTCCTTTTCATTACATATATTGGACCAGGAGTGGAGTGCATATAATATGTTGAGTGCACTGATAGTTGGCTGCATGGTTGCCAGAAACCTCTGACTCTCACTCTGCCTAGTCTGTACTATCTGTGTGTGCACACTCTCCAGTGTATTTCTAGTCTGTGGCTCACACTGGTCTCCGCCTGCCCCACACATCGTAAGAGCTGACAGGGCAGGCAGAGCTAAAACCTGCATCACGTAGGGAATACGTGTGGTGACTGTATGTCACCCAATCTGTTATGTGCTGCCCTTAGATGCGACTCAGGAGCAGCGCAGTGTGATCAGAACTCTGCCCCTTGTGCGGTGCAAATCCAGGCAAGATGGGAAATGCTGCAGGATTCAGTAGGAAGACCATATCTGGGGGGGGAGAAGAACTAAGATGGCGCCGTCAGAGTGAGAGTGTGGTGGGCGATTATGGCGTGTGCCTTTAATGTCACGAATCTAGTTGCCGCTATATAGATTTTGCCTATCACCGCTGGGTGACACCACCCCTCTAATGGATTATTCTGTTTTTTTTTCTCTATGCAGTTATGGTTCTCTGTTGCTGGATGAGGTCCACCGAATCTGTTTTAATATTTTCCAGCGCCTTCAAGAAGAAATCGCCAAGCATTCACCGTCATTACCAGCAGAAAATGCTTTATATAGCAAACTGTGAGTGTGAAATCTCTATGGGGAATGCAGTGGCGCACGAGAAACCAGAGTCTGCATACAGATGGCAGGGGTTTTTGTGGTTGCTCTAGTTTGCTTACTTGCAGCTTTTAGTTAGTAGTGCCTCTTTTGTAAGCTTCCTATAAAACAAAATTCTATGAGTTAAGAGGAGCAACATCCAAAGCAAACAGTTCCCATTTATATCTCCCACATCATCTTCAGGTCCCTGACCTGGTATCCATTCATAGAGAAGGTACAGATAGCACACAACTTCATGCAAAAAGTAAGCGGACTTTATTGCGGTCATGCGGCGTTTCAGCTTAGCAGCCTTTGACCTAGTTCACACTTCAGTGATTTCCATCAGTGGTTGTGAGCCAAAACCAGGTGTGGCTCAAAAACAGAACAGGAGCAAATATTTCTGTTATACCTTATCTCTGTATAGTTTCCCCTTCTGGTTTTGGCTCGCGACCACTGAAGTGTAAACTAGACCTTTCTCAAGCTTAACCCCTTGTTTTAGAAAGGCCAAAATGTTGCACTGCTGGAAAAGTCCACTTACTTTGTGCATGAAGATGTGTGCTGTCTGTATCCCGTTATTTTGTGGTTGAGAGAGGTTCTGTATATTATGAGCATTGTTTAGGCGACAGGGGCTGATATGAGTGAGTTAATGGTGACTGTATAAATTACTATGTATTGAGCTCCCCTAGTGGTGGCTGCAGACAGTTTTTGTAATACCTTATCTGAAGGGAAGCAGTCATTTACTGATGTATGGGGAAGATTTATCCGTGTATTCATGCCATTTGTCTAGGTGTAAATACATTGGAAAATATGGTGGAATTTTAATAAAGTGGGTGAGGCCGAGCGACTTTCGCTCATTACAATTTTTAAAACTAACATTTCTTCTGCTTAATTTTAAAAAAAATAAAAATAAAATTATATATAAATATATATATATATATATATATATATATATATATATATATATATATAAAAATTATTATTTTTTTTACCATTGTGCCTTGCGTTCTGCGTGCCCTGGGAGTAATTGACACACGTGTAGCTGGATGGGGTAGGAGGGCCTATACGAGTTTTGCTATGACGCCCTACATATGCCCCTGGTATTATATATGACAATTTAAAGGGGTTTTCTTGTAAACAAAAGCTCATTAGGAATAGAATATTGGCAGTTGCCATAATGGAAAACTGCTTTTGTACAGACAACTCATTGATTTCAGTGGCTACTGTGCTGGAAGGCTTCATTTTCACTGCGGTGGCTCTGCAGAGAGTTTGGAAGGGCAAGCTCATCTGAGGTTCTCGGCTTTGGGACACCTTGTCAGCAATGTATTGTAATTCACTCTAGGCTGGTCTCAGATGATTGCATTACAGCTCCAGTTTAATGTAGGCCACGAGGTCCTCATTGATGGACGGTTTATTTAGGTACATCTAATAAGAAGCAGAAGTTCTTGATCTTGGCTTTGTAACTCTTTTCACCCCTTTGTGCTTTCACCACTACAGTCCAGGATAAGCCGTTCGCCGGCCTACCTGGCTGATCAGATGGTGCGTTTCTTTTATAAAGAAAAGAGTCGTGAATGCCAAAGTTCTTAAGGTATGTGTTTCCATGGCTTATATGGTTTTTAAAAGGGTTTTGAGATTTTTAACTGATGACCTATCTTACCTGTAACCCCACTACGATCAGCTATTTCCAGAAGGCATCGGCATTTGCAGTAGCGCTGAGGCCTTCTCGCTGCTTTGCCTAAGCCATTAAGGTGAATAGGGCTGAGACGTGACACAGAGCATAGCTGCTCTACAATGTATGGCGCTACTGCAAGCAACTGATCAGCAGGGGTCCTGGGTGTCAGACCCCACCGATCAGATACTGATGACCTATCGGAGGATAGGTCATCAGTATAAAAATCTTGGAAAACTCCTTTAATGAAATGTATCACACTAGACATTAGGAGATTACTAGAAAATTGCGTTTCATCTGTGCTCATTTTATATGGAACTAGATACCAGTCATTAGTGGTATTGAACCAAAACAAGGTGAGAAAATACCAATGATTCAATCTGATCTCTTGAACTAATCTAAATGGTTTTTTTCTACACAGGATGTCAAATTTCCTCTCATGTTGGATATATTTTGAGTTATGCACACCGGAGCTGCAGGAAAGAGATGGCCTCTTACCACGATCTAAATATAAGGATCTAGAGGATAAGAAAGTTTCAGGACAGCCACCTCAAAGTAAGTAGGAAATCCGGATAAATCCAAGGAGTCAGTGTCTGTGATAAATGAAATGGCCAGATTCAACAGGAGGAAGAATGGTTCACGGGGCTGACAGGAATTCCGATATTGCTGCTGATGGTCGGATTGTGCCTCTAGAT
>JAKVIS010006492.1:0-10317 GCA_033119425.1 Bufotes viridis
TAAATTCAATTCAAAATAGCAATACCCTGATTCTGGTGCCCCAGCACTGGCTAACTAAAGATAATAGTTTCCGCCAAAACATATATTTTGTTATGGGGTAAAATTCACTTGCCAAAATAGCAATACCCAGAATCTGGTGACCCAGCACTGGCTGGGTAAGTATAATAGTGTCCTCCAAAACATATATTTTGTTCTGGGGTGAAACTCAATTGCTAAAATAGCAATACCCTGAATCTGGTGTTCCAGCATTTGCAGGACTAGTTGAAATTGGTACATAACAGGGTATATTTTGTTCTGGTGTGAAATTCAATTGCCAAAATAGCAATACCCTGAATCTGGTGTTCCAGCAGTTGCAGGACAAGTTTAAATCTATCTGTAACCGGGTATATTTTGTTCTGGGGTTAAGTTCAATTGTCAAAATAGCAATACCCTGAATCTGGTGTCCCTGCACTGGCTGGCAAAGTATAATAGTGTCCGCCAAAACATATATTTTGTTCTGGGGTGAAATTCAATTGCCAAAATAGCAATACCCTGATTCTGGTGCCCCAGCACTGGCTGGCAAAGTATAATAGTGTCCGCCAAAACATATATTTTGTTATGGGGTGAAATTTAATTGCCAAAATAGCAATAACCTGAATCTGATGTCCCAGCACTGGCTGACAAAGTATAATAATGTCAGCCAAAACAAATATTTTGTTCTGGGGTAATATTCAATTGCCAAAATAGCAATACCCTGAATATGGTGTTCCAGCAGTTGCAGGCCTAGTTTAAATCTGTCCGTAACAGGGTAAATTTTGTTCTGAGGGGAAATTCAATTGCCAAAATAGCAATAACCTAAATCTGGTGTCCCAGCACTGGCTGGCAAAGTATAATAGTGTCCGCCAAAACATATATTTTGTTCTGGGGTAAAATTCAATTGCCAAAATAGCAATAACCTGATTCTGGTGTCCCAGCACTGGCTGCCAAATTATAATAGTGTCCGCCAAAACATATATTTTGTTCTGGGGTAATATTCAATTGCCAAAATAGCAATACCCTGAATATGGTGTTCCAGCAGTTGTAGGCCTAGTTTAAATCTGTCCGTAACAGGGTATATTTTGTTCAGAGTGGAAATTCAATTGCCAAAATAGCAATACCCTGAATCGGGTGTCCCAGCACTGGCTGGCAAAGTATAATAGTGTCCTCCAAAACATATATTTTGTTCTGGGATGAAATTCAATTGCCAAAATAGCAATACCCTGAATCTGGTGTCCCAGCACTGGCTGGCAAAGTATAATAGTGTCCGCCCAAACATATATTTTGTATTGGGGTGAAATTCAATTGCCAAAATAGCAATACCCTTAATCTGGTGTCCCAGCACTGGCTGGAAAAGTATAATAGGGTCTGCCAAAACATATATTTTGTTCTGGGGTTAAATTCAATTGCCAAAATAGAAATACCCTGAATATGGTGTTCCAGCAGTTGCAGGCCTAGTTTAAATCTGTCCGTAACAGGGTATATTTTGTTCTGGGGGGAAATTCAATTGCCAAAATAGCAATACCCGGAATCTGGTGTCCCAGCACTGGTCGACAAAGTATAATAGTGTCCGCCAAAACATAAATTTTGTTCTGGGGTTAAATTCAATTGCCAATATAGCAATACCCTGATTCTGGTGTCCCAGCACTGGCTGGCAAAGTATAATAGTGTCCGCCAAAACATATATTTTGTTATGGTGTGAAATTTAATGGACAAAACAGCTATAACCTTAATCTGGTGTCCCAGCACTGGCTGGCAAAGTATAATAATGTCAGCCAAAACAAATATTTTGTTCTGGGGTTAAATTCAATTGCCAAAATAGCAATACACTGATTCTGGTGCCACAGCACTGTCTGGCTAAAGATAATAGTTTCCACCAAAACATATATTTTTTTCTGGGGGAAAATTCACATGACAAAATAGCAATACCCTGAATCTGGTGACCCAGCACTGGCTGGGTAAGTATAATGGTGTCCACCAAAACATATATTTTGTTCTGGGGTAATATTCAATTGCCAAAATAGCAATACCCTGAATATGGTGTTCCAGCAGTTGCAGGCCTCGTTTAAATCTGTCCGTAACAGGGTATATTTTGTTCTGGGGTGAAATTCAATTGCCAAAATAGCAATACCCTGAATCTGGTGTCCCAGCACTGGCTGACAAAGTATAATAGTGGCCTCCAAAACATATATTTTGTTCTGGGATGAAATTCTATTGACAAAATAGCAATACCCTGAATCTGGTGTCCCAGCACTGGTTGACAAAGTATAATAGTGTCCGCCAAAACATATATTTTGTTCTGGGGTAAAATTCACATGCCAAAATAGCAATACCCTGAATCTGGTGACCCAGCACTGGCTGGGTAAGTATAATAGTGTGCGCCAAAACATATATTTTGTTCTGGGGTAATATTCAATTGCCAAAATAGCAATACCCTGAATATGGTGTTCCAGCAGTTGCAGGCCTCGTTTAAATCTGTCCGTAACAGGGTATATTTTGTTCTGGGGGAAATTCAATTGCCAAAATAGCAATACCCTGAATCTGGTGTCCCAGCACTGGATAACAAAGTATAATAGTGTCCGCCAAAACATATATTTTGTTCTGGGGTGAAATTCAGTTGCCAAAATAGCAATACACTGATTCTGGTGTCCCAGCACTGGCTGGCAAAGTATAATAGTGTCCGCAAAAACATATATTTTGTTATGGGGTGAAATTTAATTGCCAAAATAGCTATAACCTGAATCTGGTGTCACAGCACTGGCTGGCAAAGTATAATAATGTCATCCAAAACAAATATTTTGTTCTGGGGTTAAATTCAATTGCCAAAATAGCAATACCCTGATTCTGGTGCCACAGCACTTGCTGGCTAAAGATAATAGTTTCCACCAAAACATATATTTTTTCTGGGGTAAAATTCACATGCCAAAATAGCAATTCACTGAATCTGGTGACCCAGCACTGGCTGGGTAAGTATAATAGTGTCCGCCAAAACATATATTTTGTTCTGGGGTGAAACTCAATTGCCAAAATAGCAATATCCTGAATCTGGTGTTCCATCATTTGCAGGACTAGTTTAAATCTATCCGCAACCGGGTATATTTTGTTCTGGGGTTAAATTCAATTGTCAAAACAGCAATACCCTTAATCAGGTGTCCCAGCACTGGCTGGCAAAGTATAATAGTGTCCGCCAAAACATATATTTTGTTCTGAGGTGAAATTCAATTGCCAAAATAGCAATACACTGATTCTGGTGTCCCAGCACTGGCTGGCAAAGTATAATAGTGTCCGCCAAAACATATATTTTGTTCGGGGTAAAATTCAATTGCCAAAATAGCAATAACCTGATTCTGGTGTCCCAGCACTGGCTGCCAAAGTATAATAGTGTCCGCCAAAACATATATTTTGTTCTGGGGTAATATTCAATTGCCAAAATAGCAATACCCTGAATATGGTGTTCCAGCAGTTGCAGGCCTAGTTTAAATCTGTCCGTAACAGGGTATATTTTGTTCAGAGTGGAAATTCAATTGCCAAAATAGCAATACCCTGAATCTGGTGTCCCAGCACTGGCTGGCAAAGTATAATAGTGTCCTCCAAAACATATATTTTGTTCTGGGATGAAATTCAATTGCCAAAATAGCAATACCCTGAATCTGGTGTCCCAGCACTGGCTGACAAAGTAAAATAATGTCCGCCCAAACATATATTTTGTTTTGGGGTGAAATTCAATTGCCAAAATAGCAATACCCTTAATCTGGTGTCCCAGCACTGGCTGGAAAAGTATAATAGGGTCTGCCAAAACATATATTTTGTTCTGGGGTTAAATTCAATTGCCAAAATAGCAATACCCTGAATCTGGTGACCCAGCACTGGCTGGGTAAGTATAATAGTGTCCGCCAAAACATATATTTTGTTCTGGGGTAATATTCAATTGCCAAAATAGAAATACCCTGAATATGGTGTTCCAGCAGTTGCAGGCCTAGTTTAAATCTGTCCGTAACAGGGTATATTTTGTTCTGGGGGAAATTCAATCGCCAAAATAGCAATACCCGGAATCTGGTGTCCCAGCACTGGTCGACAAAGTATAATGGTGTCCGCCAAAACATAAATTTTGTTCTGGGGTTAAATTCAATTGCCAATATAGCAATACCCTGATTCTGGTGTCCCAGCACTGGCTGGCAAAGTATAATAGTGTCCGCCAAAACATATATTTTGTTATGGTGTGAAATTTAATGGACAAAACAGCTATAACCTTAATCTGGTGTCCCAGCACTGGCTGGCAAAGTATAATAATGTCAGCCAAAACAAATATTTTGTTCTGGGGTTAAATTCAATTGCCAAAATAGCAATACACTGATTCTGGTGCCCCAGCACTGGCTGGCTAAAGATAATAGTTTCCACCAAAACATATATTTTTTTCTGGGGAAAATTCACATGACAAAATAGCAATACCCTGAATCTGGTGACCCAGCACTGGCTGGGTAAGTATAATGGTGTCCACCAAAACATATATTTTGTTCTGGGGTAATATTCAATTGCCAAAATAGCAATACCCTGAATATGGTGTTCCAGCAGTTGCAGGCCTCGTTTAAATCTGTCCGTAACAGGGTATATTTTGTTCTGGGGTGAAATTCAATTGCCAAAATAGCAATACCCTGAATCTGGTGTCCCAGCACTGGCTGACAAAGTATAATAGTGGCCTCCAAAACATATATTTTGTTCTGGGATGAAATTCTATTGACAAAATAGCAATACCCTGAATCTGGTGACCCAGCACTGGCTGGGTAAGTATAATAGTGTGCGCCAAAACATATATTTTGTTCTGGGGTAATATTCAATTGCCAAAATAGCAATACCCTGAATATGGTGTTCCAGCAGTTGCAGGCCTCGTTTAAATCTGTCCGTAACAGGGTATATTTTGTTCTGGGGGAAATTCAATTGCCAAAATAGCAATACCCTGAATCTGGTGTCCCAGCACTGGCTAACAAAGTATAATAGTGTCCGCCAAAACATATATTTTGTTCTGGGGTGAAATTCAGTTGCCAAAATAGCAATACACTGATTCTGGTGTCCCAGCACTGGCTGGCAAAGTATAATAGTGTCCGCAAAAACATATATTTTGTTATGGGGTGAAATTTAATTGCCAAAATAGCTATAACCTGAATCTGGTGTCACAGCACTGGCTGGCAAAGTATAATAATGTCATCCAAAACAAATATTTTGTTCTGGGGTTAAATTCAATTGCCAAAATAGCAATACTCTGATTCTGGTGCCACAGCACTTGCTGGCTAAAGATAATAGTTTCCACCAAAACATATATTTTTTTTCTGGGGTAAAATTCACATGCCAAAATAGCAATTCACTGAATCTGGTGACCCAGCACTGGCTGGGTAAGTATAATAGTGTCCGCCAAAACATATATTTTGTTCTGGGGTGAAACTCAATTGCCAAAATAGCAATATCCTGAATCTGGTGTTCCATCATTTGCAGGACTAGTTTAAATCTATCCGCAACCGGGTATATTTTGTTCTGGGGTTAAATTCAATTGTCAAAACAGCAATACCCTGAATCAGGTGTCCCAGCACTGGCTGGCAAAGTATAATAGTGTCCGCCAAAACATATATTTTGTTCTGAGGTGAAATTCAATTGCCAAAATAGCAATACACTGATTCTGGTGTCCCAGCACTGGCTGGCAAAGTATAATAGTGTCCGCCAAAACATATATTTTGTTCGGGGTAAAATTCAATTGCCAAAATAGCAATAACCTGATTCTGGTGTCCCAGCACTGGCTGCCAAAGTATAATAGTGTCCGCCAAAACATATATTTTGTTCTGGGGTAATATTCAATTGCCAAAATAGCAATACCCTGAATATGGTGTTCCAGCAGTTGCAGGCCTAGTTTAAATCTGTCCGTAACAGGGTATATTTTGTTCAGAGTGGAAATTCAATTGCCAAAATAGCAATACCCTGAATCTGGTGTCCCAGCACTGGCTGGCAAAGTATAATAGTGTCCTCCAAAACATATATTTTGTTCTGGGATGAAATTCAATTGCCAAAATAGCAATACCCTGAATCTGGTGTCCCAGCACTGGCTGACAAAGTAAAATAATGTCCGCCCAAACATATATTTTGTTTTGGGGTGAAATTCAATTGCCAAAATAGCAATACCCTTAATCTGGTGTCCCAGCACTGGCTGGTAAAGTATAATAGGGTCTGCCAAAACATATATTTTGTTCTGGGGTTAAATTCAATTGCCACAATAGCAATACCCTGAATCTGGTGACCCAGCACTGGCTGGGTAAGTATAATAGTGTCCGCCAAAACATATATTTTGTTCTGGGGTAATATTCAATTGCCAAAATAGAAATACCATGAATATGGTGTTCCAGCAGTTGCAGGCCTAGTTATAATCTGTCTGTAACAGGGTATATTTTGTTCTGGGGGGAAATTCAATCGCCAAAATAGCAATACCCGGAATCTGGTGTGGCAGCACTGGTCGACAAAGTATAATGGTGTCCGCCAAAACATAAATTTTGTTCTGGGGTTAAATTCAATTGCCAATATAGCAATACCCTGATTCTGGTGTCCCAGCACTGGCTGGCAAAGTATAATAGTGTCCGCCAAAATATATATTTTGTTATGGTGTGAAATTTAATGGACAAAACAGCTATAACCTTAATCTGGTGTCCCAGCACTGTCTGGCAAAGTATAATAATGTCAGCCAAAACATAAATTTTGTTCTGTGGTTAAACTCAATTGCCAAAATAGCAATACACTGATTCTGGTGCCCCAGCACTGGCTGGCTAAAGATAATAGTTTCCACCAAAACATATATTTTTTTCTGGGGGAAAATTCATATGACAAAATAGCAATACCCTGAATCTGGTGACCAAGCACTGGCTGGGTAAGTATAATGGTGTCCACCAAAACATATATTTTGTTCTGGGGTAATATTCAATTGCCAAAATAGCAATACCCTGAATATGGTGTTCCAGCAGTTGCAGGCCTCGTTTAAATCTGTCCGTAACAGGGTATATTTTGTTCTGGGGTTAAATTCAATTGCCAAAATAGCAATACCCTGAATCTGGTGTCCCAGCACTGGCTGACAAAGTATAATAGTGGCCTCCAAAACATATATTTTGTTCTGGGATGAAATTCTATTGACAAAATAGCAATACCCTGAATCTGGTGTACCAGCACTGGTTGACAAAGTATAATTGTGTCCGCCAAAACATATATTTTGTTCTGGGGTAAAATTCACATGCCAAAATAGCAATACCCTGAATCTGGTGACCCAGCACTGGCTGGGTAAGTATAAGAGTGTGCGCCAAAACATATATTTTGTTCTGGGGTAATATTCAATTGCCAAAATAGCAATACCCTGAATATGGTGTTCCAGCAGTTGCAGGCCTCGTTTAAATCTGTCCGTAACAGGGTATATTTTGTTCTGGGGGGAAATTCAATTGCCAAAATAGCAATACCCTGAATCTGGTGTCCCAGCACTGGCTAACAAAGTATAATAGTGTCCGCCAAAACATATATTTTGTTCTGGGGTGAAATTCAGTTGCCAAAATAGCAATACACTGATTCTGGTGTCCCAGCACTGGCTGGCAAAGTATAATAGTGTCCGCCAAAACATATATTTTGTTCGGGGTAAAATTCAATTGCCAAAATAGCAATAACCTGATTCTGGTGTCCCAGCACTGGCTGCCAAAGTATAATAGTGTCCGCCAAAACATATATTTTGTTCTGGGGTAATATTCAATTGCCAAAATAGCAATACCCTGAATATGGTGTTCCAGCAGTTGCAGGCCTAGTTTAAATCTGTCTGTAACAGGGTATATTTTGTTCAGAGGGGGAATTCAATTGCCAAAATAGCAATACCCTGAATCTGGTGTCCCAGCACTGGCTGACAAAGTAAAATAATGTCCGCCCAAACATTTATTTTGTTTTGGGGTGAAATTCAATTGCCAAAATAGCAATACCCTTAATTTGGTGTCCCAGCACTGGCTGGAAAAGTATAATAGGGTCTGCCAAAACATATATTTTGTTCTGGGGTTAAATTCAATTGCCAAAATAGCAATACCCTGAATCTGGTGTCCCAGCAATGGTTGACAAAGTATAATAGTGTCCGCCAAAACATATATTTTGTTCTGGGATGAAATTCAATTGCCAAAATAGCAATAACCTGAATCTGGTGTCCCGGCACTGGCTGGCAAATGATAATAGAGTCAGCCAAAACAAATATTTTGTTCTGGGGTGAAATTCAATTGCCAAATAGCAATACCCTGAATCTGGTGTTCCAGTAGTTGCAGGACTAGTTTAAATCTATCCGCAACCGGGTATATTTTGTTCTGGGGTTAAATTCAATTGTCAAAATAGCAATACCCTGAATCCGGTGTCCCAGCACTGGCTGGCAAAGTATAATAGTGTCCGCCAAAACATATATTTTGTTCTGGGGTTAAATTCAATTGCCAAAATAGCAATACCCTGATTCTGGTGCCCCAGCACTGGCTGGCTAAAGATAATAGTTTCCACCAAAACATATATTTTTTTCTGGGGTAAAATTCACATGCCAGAATAGCAATACCCTGAATCTGGTGACCCAGCACTGGCTGGGTAAGTATAATAGTGTCCGCAAAAACATATATTTTGTTCTGGGGTGGAACTCAATTGCCAAAATAGCAATACCCTGAATCTGGTGTTCTAGCATTTGCAGGACTAGTTGAATTCTGTCCATAACAGGGTATATTTTGTTCTGGGGTGAAATTCAATTGCCAAAATAGCAATACCATGAATCTGGTGTTCCAGTAGTTGCAGGACTAGTTTAAATCTATCCGCAACCGGGTATATTTTGTTCTGGGGTTAAATTCAATGGTCAAAATAGCAATACCCTGAATCTGGTGTCCCAGCACTGGCTGGCAAAGTATAATAATGACCGCCAAAACATATATTTTGCTCTGGGGTGAAATTCATTTGCCAAAATAGCAATACCCTGATTCTGGTGTCCCAGCACTGGCTGGCAAAGTATAATAGTGTCAGCCAAAACAAATATTTTGTTCTGGGGTTAAATTCAATTGCCAAAATAGCAATACCCTGATTCTGGTGCCCCAGCACTGGCTGGCTAAAGATAATAGTTTCCACCAAAACATATATTTTTTCTGGGGTAAAATTCACATGCCAAAATAGCAATACCCTGAATCTGGTGACCCAGCACTGGCTGGGTAAGTATAATAGTGTCCGCCAAAACATATATTTTGTTCTGGGGTAATATTCAATTGCCAAAATAGCAATACCCTGATTCTGGTGTCCCAGCACTGGCTGGCAAAGTATAATAGTGTCCGCCAAAACATATATTTTGTTATGGGGTGAATATTTAATTGCCAAAATAGCAATAACCTGAATCTGGTGTCCCAGCACTGGCTGGGTAAGTATAATAGTGTCCGCCAAAACATATATTTTGTTCTCGGGTAATATTCAATTGCCAAAAGAGCAATACCCTGAATATGGTGTTCCAGCAGTTGCAGGCCTAGTTTAAATCTGTCCGTAACAGGGTATATTTTGTTCTGGGGAAAATTCAATTGCCAAAATAGCAATGCCCGGAATCTGGTGTCCCAGCACTGGTCGACAAAGTATAATAGTGTCCGCCAAAACATATATTTTGTTCTGGGATGAAATTCAATTGCCAAAATAGCAATTCCCTTAATCTGGTGTCCCAGCACTTTCTGAAAAAGTATAATAGTGTCCTCCAAAACATATATTTTGTTCTGGGGTGAAATTCAATTGCCAAAATAGCAATACCCTTAATCTGGTGTCCCAGCACTGGCTGGAAAAGTATAATAGGGTCCGCCAAAACATATATTTTGTTCTGGGTTGAAACTCAATTGCCAAAATAGCAATACCCTGAATCTGGTGTTCTAGCATTTGCAGGACTAGTTGAATTCTGTCCATAACAGGGTATAATTTGTTCTGGGGTGAAATTGAATTGCCAAAATAGCAATACCCTGAATCTGGTTTTCCAGTAGTTGCAGGACTAGATTAAATCTATTCGCAACCGGGTATATTTTGTTCTGGGGTTAAATTCAATTGTCAAAATAGCAATACCCTGAATCTGGTGTCCCAGCACTGGCTGGCAAAGTATAATAGTGTCCGCCAAAACATATATTTTGTTCTGGGGTAATATTCAATTGCCAAAATAGCAATACCCTTATTCTGGTGTCCCAGCACTGGATGGCAAAGTATAATAGTGTCCGCAAAAACATATATTTTGTTATGGGGTGAAATTTAATTGCCACAATAGCTATA
>JAKVIS010006493.1:0-10338 GCA_033119425.1 Bufotes viridis
TTGAAACATAGTGAGGAAAAACGGAAATGCTAAACCAAAAATGGGCCGTATTTAAAGGGAATCTGTCACCATGAAAATGCAAATTAATGTGCAGGCAGCATGTTTAAAGCAGGGAAGCCGAGCAAATGTATATATAATTTTGTGGAAAAAGATTTAATAAAACTTTTATATCATTAATTTAAATTCCTGCTCATTCAGGGCTTTGAAGAGACTTCAAAGACCAGAATGAGCAACAATTTATGGAAAATACGAGTTTTTAATTTACTTTTGTACCATAAAAATATATCAATCTACTAAGTTTCAGCTGTACCGGCTCTAAAACAAGCTGTATTCAGCTCAGACACCATGTTCAGCGTGACAGGTTCCCTTTAAGGAGTTAAGGTCATATTCCCAATAATTTCACTTCCTTAGTACTCTTGGATATAACAGTTTGCCCTCCACACTTTTTGCCTCTACTGGTTCAGTTTTTCCAACCCTTGCAAGAAACGCACCATGTGAACTGCCCCCTATTGGTTTACATGTTTTATTAGGTTTCAAACAGCTACAGCATATACAATCTTATCTTTAATAATTACAGTAAGGTTAGCGAACCAGTTACAGGTTAATTATGATTTTCACAAGAATTTCTTCACTAAACAAACCCAAGGTTCACATCAGACAAATCCAGTAAAATGGCATACAGCACCGTTTTACTGCATGTCAGCACAGTAAAAACCATGAGGGAGGAAGAAGAATGCTCGCAGGACCCTTAGGGTAACTTGAGCTGGGGCTTGCTCTAACTGGCTCACGAGGTTGAAAAATAGCCTCATCAGCCTATCAGTGGGGAAGAAGGCAAGGAGGTGCCCTTTCAGAAAAAGCAGAAGGCCATTCTGTGTTGAGCTGCTGATAAGGGTGGATGGCTATATTCAGTGTCTAAGAGAAAAAGAGCTTATATATTATCCGGGAGTTAGAAGAAAGCATAATTGTGTAGAAAAGGAAGGAATTTGATCAGGGTAAACTTTTAAGAGTGAGAGGCGGGGTGGATGTTGCATATAAAAGCTTGCATACTGATGATGTAGAACCTCAAAGACAAGCCACCTGCATGAATAAAAATATATTCGAACAGAGAGACAACAGATTTTTAAATCCTCAAGTTTCTCATTGCTAGCACAGCACCCTAATAACATTCTGCTGCAAACACTGAGCAGTTGCACAATTTTTGTGCATAAATTTGGTGTTATTAAATGTGTTACATTATAGGAGAAGCAATTTACAGCAACAACACCAGTTTTAGACCAATGAAATTAAATGCACATAAAATAGTAGGCAGGAAATCTTCTACCGGCCTTTCTTCCAACTTATATTGCAGTTGTGCATGGGAATAATATCACACCATGTTTACAAAGTGTTTTTCACACTATACAGGTCTGTTTTGCTTCTGAGTACAAACTGCACATAAGACAGTAGGTAGAAAACTTAGCAGCACCAAAACTGCATGATTCTTAATGTGAATTGTCAATAGCAGTGTTTACTGTGTTAAGAAGAAGGGGAAGGACATTTAATTGTACCTCGGTTTTTAAGTTACAGACACTACACTAGCAAATTTAGCTATAACCGTTTTATACTTTATGTTACTATGTACCAAACTCTTGACTTTTCATTTAGAAAAATCATGAGTTTACATGACCATATAATAAATCTGAAATATGGACTGGTTCAAAATCAAAATGAAAGACCTCGGCCTTATCTGCCCAGAACCAGAACGTGGGTATTAGCAGCATCAGCTATCTAGACAGAGATAGCAGTAGTAGTGCTAAGGACACAATTTTACCTAACTTCGGAAGAGCACAACATTATCATTGAGGAGAAAGATGATGAGATTATGAAATGGATGGCACAGTCCTCCTCTAAGTCATAGCAAGATGATGTAAAGGGGACTTCTGGGTCTGACTCCATGCTTTGGAGGTAGAGGTCACAGCATTCCTGCTGTACCTCCTCCTTTGTGCCCCAGAAAAGCTTTCAGTGGTGTCCTCTCTGTCTTTACTGCCCCTGCTAGTTGGAATCCTTCTTTATTTGTAAGAAGAGGAAGCAAAACCCCACCAAGCCTTGTGTGGGAGCAGTCAATGGTTGAACTGCGCTGAGGAGGTTCAGGGAGGCATGTATAGATGTTTTGCTGGTGGTGATTGTAATAGTGGCATCCATATCCACTGTATTGGTGATGGGGGCAGCGACTGTGACAGTCAGGGCAACTACTGAGCAGGGAATCAAAGGTGAGGCCAAGGAGCCCACCATGATTTATCACAGCCTTACAACAGGCTGAGTATTCCAATGATGATTGTGTGTTGGACGGTTCTGAGGAGGAGGTGTCATTTGATGAGGAGGCTGGTGGCAGTGCTCATTGCTCACTGAAAGCTGAAAGTGTTTGCTCCTCCTGTTCTTTTCAATGTGTCTTCCTGCATAGGGAAGCGGTACTGTGCATAGATGCAGATCACTTCTTTCATCCAGCAGCTGGTACAGAAGTGAGCAGTAGAGATGTCGCGAACATAAACTTTTCCGTTCACGAACGACGACGCGAACTTCCACAAATGTGCCATAGACTTCAATAGACAGGCAAATTTGTGAAAAGTTGTTTCAAGGGGTCTAACACCTGGACTGTGGCATGCCGGAGGGATCCATGTCAAAACTCCCATGGAAAATTACATAGTGGACACAGAGTTGGGTTTTAATCCATAAAGGGCATAAATCACCTAACATTCCTAAATTGTTTGGAATAACGTGCTTTAAAACATCCAGTGTTTGTAAACGATCAGGTATGATGTTGTATTGGTCAGGTAGCATAAGGGTTACGCCCGCTTCATGGTGACAGACCAAACTCCTGACAGACCAAACTCCCATTTAACGCACACGCAAACAACCACAAACAGTCTATTTGCACAACCGCAAACTCCCCATTTGCACTGGGTTGGATACCAAGCTAGCCACGTCCCGTTCCTTGTCCTCACTGATGTCATTGAAGGTCTCTTCCTTGCGCAAAGTACTGTGCCAGCCTATATGAGTGGTGTGTTCAGTAATCAGTAGTACTATTCTTATCAGTTTAATCCCTGTTACGTCCCTATCAGGGGCGTGTATCGAATAGATTTTAGGAACCGGGAGATGGAAAAGGAAGTTTGGTCGTTCCTCTCACTTCTAATTTGGGGCACTGCGCGTGCGCCGTGCAATGTACTGTGCAACTCTATATGAGTGGTGTGTAAGCTAGTACTATTCTTATCAGTTTAATTCCTGTTACGTCCCTATTAGGGGACGTGTATCGAATAGATTTTAGGAACCGGGAGTTGGAAAAGTAGCTTGGTCGTTCCTTTTAATTCCAATTTGGGGGACTGCGCGTGCGCCAGTGCAATGTACTGTGCAGCCCTATATGAGTGGTGTGTTACTTAGTACTATTCTTATCAGTTTAATCCCTGTTACATCCCCTATCAGGGGACGTGTATCGAATAGATTTTAGATACCGGGAGATGGAAAAAGAAGCTTGAGTGGTTCCTCTTACTTCTAACTTGGGGCACTGTGCGTGCGCCATACAATTTACTGTGCAACCTATATGAGTGGTTGTGTTAACAGTGATGCGCTGGAGGTGCCATATTCGATTTCGCTTGAATATTCGTCGTATATTCGTCCAAATCTAATATTCGTCATTATTCTATATATTGCGAATGTTACGCAAATTAAACTTAGAGCTGAGTTCCTAATGGTTGTAACTTGTTTTGCTAGAATTGACGAACATAACTGAATATCATGAATATAGCACTATATTCTCAATCTTCGTTATATTCTATTAGGAACTCAGTTCCAAGTTTAATTCGCTAATGCTTGAACATATAATCGCATTGTGAATTCAAAATAAAGCTGGGTTCCTAATGGTTGTATTGCTAGAATAAAACCAATATCATGAATATAGCACTATATTCTCAATCTTCGTTATATTCTAGCAACGACCATTAGGAACTCAGCTCTAAGTTTCATTCAACGAAGGGAACATATAATCGCATTGCGAATTGAGCTTAAGTCAATTCCTAATAGTTGTATTGCTAGAATATAACGAAGATAACAAATATCACGAATTCATGAATATAGCACTATATTCTCAATCTTCGTTATATTCTAGCAACATCCATTAGCAACTCAGCTCTAAGTTTCATTCATATATATATTCGCATTTCGAATTGATCTTAGAGCTAAGTTCCTAATGGTTGTATTGCTAGGAATATAACGAAGACGATCGAATATCACAAATTCACGAATATAGCTCTATATTCTCAAACTTCATTATATTCTAGCAATACAGCCATTAGGAACTCAGCTCTAAGTTGATTTACGCAATGCGAGTATATATTAGCGTCGCGAATTCAACTTAAAGCTGGGTTGCTAATGGTTGTATTGCTATTAAATAATTAAAATAACGAATATCGCAATGACGATTACAACTATGAGTCAAATTTGTGAGATCGTGATTCTCACATCGACAGTACATTTTAGCATGGGCGTTTCCATTGGGGGATGGGGATGCTCCATGCACACAGAAAGTCGGCAGAAGCGGCAATGGGCATTAACTGGAGGCGGGCAGGAGATGGGAATTCTCCGGACAGAGTAAGAGCAGCTTTTGGGAAGTGGGAAGACACCCAGAGAGCAATAAGGATTAACATCTAAAAAAATAATAATAAAGCGAATATTCTAAATTGCGAATATGTAGCGCTATATTCGCAATATTCACGATTATCGAAGTTGCGATATTCGCAATACAAATTTTCTATTTAAATATTCGCATCAACACTATTAACTAGTACTATTCTTATCAGTTTAATCCCTATTACGTCCCCTATCAGGGGACATTTTTCATATATAGATTTTAGACAACCGCAAAGATTTGTCAATAGTTGACCACACTCATGACATAAATTTTATTCCCCTACGCATCAATCTTGGTGTAATGATGACTGTGCTCGTGCACACATTTGGGAGAGATTGCAGGCAATTGCGGTTTTTCAAAGCCTATGGCCGTCCTGAGGTAGTTCAATGACAGTTAAGTGACCCAGAAAACAATGATTCTGCAGTATGGGCCCATTGTTGGCCTAGTAGGCTTTAATGATCACCTTAGATGATCACAAAGAAAATTAATGTTTTTCTATGAAAAATTATCCAGCCGATCGCTTTCGGTCTGTTCACAATGAAGCAACGACCTTATCATCTGGGGTGTGACAACATTGCCAACACACTCAGAGGTGATTGCTTCATTGTGATATGCAAGCCCCTTCACCACAACAAGGTAACGATCACGAAGGGGAATTGACACATCTATGTGCCTTTTTTTTTGTTTTTGCAGCCACAGCAGCACCGGAGGCCAGAAAAATTAGGCATGTACACGTGCCTGAAAATTAGGTTTATTGTGGCCAGAAAACGTGATGTTTTCCCGGCAGAAAGTGTACTAAAACATTTGTGCCTTGAACCCTAGTTGGTGGCGGAGAAGTCACGCAAGTCATCCGGCATGCAGAGATTAAATACAGCAGCGTGGAGCCATTTTTAGCCCAAGGCATCTAATCAGGCCTTTTTTTATTCACATGCATCCTCCACTGTAAGTCCTTTCGGTATCCACGCCTCATTCATCTTAATAAAGGTAGAGGTAATCTAGACTTTTTGACCAAGGGACTTCTCTTGTCAGTGACAATACTCCTGCTGCGGTGAAGGTCCTTTCTGACAGGACAGTTGAAGAGGGGCATGCCAGAAGTTCTATCGCAAATGGGGATAGCTCAGGCCACAGGTCAAGCCTGCACACCCAGGTAGTCAAGGGGTTCATTGCTCCTCAGAGTGTCGATATCTGCAGTTAAGGCGAGATAGTCTGCTACCTGTCGGTCGAGTCGATCTCTGAGGGTGGACCCGAATGGCTGTGGCGATGTGTGGGACTTAAAAAGATCTGCATGCTCCTCCATCAGCAACGCGTCTGTAAAGCGTCCTGTCCTTATCAGCGTGGTCATGGTAGGAGGAGGATTACTTTCACCTCTTTCCCTGTTAGATTCTCATTGTGCTGTGACATCACCCTTATACGCTGTGTAAAGCATACTTTTTAACTTGTTTTGGAAGTGCTGCATCCTTTCCGACTTCCGGGAATTTGGTAACATTTCAGCCACTTTCTGCTTATACCGGGGTCTAGTAGTGTGGCCACCAGTACAGGTCATTCCTCCTTCAGCCTTTTTATACGAGGGTCCCTCAACAGACATGACAGCATGAAAGACCCCATTTGCACAAGGTTGGATGCCGAGCTACTCATGTCCTGCTCCTCGTCCTCACTGATGTCATTGAAGGTCTGTTCTTCCCCCAGCCACGCACAACACCACGGGTCCCAGATAGGTGACAAACAACGAGCACCCTGGGATGCCTGCTGTGGTTGGTCTTCCTCCTCCTCAAAGTCACATTCCTCCTCTGGCTCATCTTCCTCAGAATCCTCTTACAGCGTTGCCGCAGGTCCAGCAAGCGATGATGATAAGGCTGTTTCTGGTGGTGATGATGACCACAACTCTTCCTCTTCACGCTCATCTACGGCCTGATCCAGCACTCTTCGCAGGACACGCCCTAGGAAGACAAATGGGATGAGGTCGCTGATAGGTGCGTCTGGTGTGACTGACTTGGTTTGTCACCTCCTCAAAAGGATACATGAGCCTACAGGCATTGCGCCGCAGAGGCTGTCCTAGCACCCCGGTAATACAAATACTCATTGACAGCATTTTCTTGTTGGAGCAGGCGGTCGAACATTAGGAGTGTTGAATTCCAACGTGTCGGGCTGTAGCAAATCAAGCGCCTCACTGGCATGTTGTTTCGCCGCTGAATATTGTAAAAGTGCGCCATGGCCGTGTAGGAACGCCTGAAATGGCCACATACCTTCCTGGTCTGCTTGAGGACGTCCTGTAAGGCCTAATTCACACGTCCGTTATTTTTCCCAGCATTATTTCCACAAAAATGCGGAAGTAATGCGGAAGATATGCAGACCCATTCATTTCAATGGGTCCGCAAAAGATGCGGAAAGCATTCCGTATGCTCTCCGCATCCACAAATCCTTTCATTTCCACAATGCGGAACCGTAAATAAAGTAGAGCATGTCCTACTTTTGTCCGCAAGTTGCGGACCGTAGCCCCATTGAAGTAAATGGATCTGCAGATAAACCGGATGACATGCGAAAAGGTTACAAAGTAATCCGCATGTCATCCGTATTTGCGGATGCGTAATTACGAATCCACAGGAAATTAAAAGTTACCCTGGAAACATCTTTTTTTCTTATTCTTCCAGATTTTTGTGGAAATACGGAAACACGGAAGGTAAACGGAGACACTAAAAACAAAAACGGAAGAATTTTGCGGAAACACGGATCCATAAAAAACGGACCGTGATTCTGGAAAGAAAAATTACTGACGTGTGAATAAAGCCTGGGTATTTACCACACAAATTGTTGTACAATCAGATTCCGTTGTCACACACCACTTTGCCCGATCTCCAGTTGGGTGGGGTCAACCACTGGGATCCACCTCAAGCGGTCAGGGCAGACAGGAGTGCTGGTCCTGTGTGACTCTCGGCTTTCAGGCCCCTTGAGAAGCGGATCGAAGCGCGCGATCGGGTGTGGGCTCTCACTCTCAGCTTAGAAGCCCGTGTCCTCCTTTCCAAGTGTCCCTCAGGTATATCTTTATGGAACATATGTGTCTCGTTGCTGTATTGTATGTGTGTAATTGCACATTAGGCTAGTTTAGTTAGGCACTATTCCATTTATATATTCTATATTGGGGGTGTGTTTGTTCATGTCAGCACTGTGATAGGTTTTTCTCACCCTATATAGGAGAGATAATCGGGGTCTTCTACGCATGGGAGGGGGGGCTGACATGTCTTGGCTCCCATTTGTATTGCCGCCATATATATTTTTTTAACATTATGTGTATTGTTGGTCTTTTTATCAACTAATAAAAGTTTATGAAATTGTATTGCGTGTCCCTTTATGGTCATTCGGTAATATATTTTCAGGCAAGTCAACCCCAAGACGGCGTGACAGGAATATCCTCTGGGGAGCTGGGGGTGCAGGTGATGATGTGGAGCAAGGCGCGCAGCAGAAGAGGACTCAGCTGAGGAGGTTAGCGAAGAGGATGGAGTAGGAGGAGTAGAGGACGTTGCAGCAGGCCTGCCTGCAAGTCGTGGCGGTGTCACCAACTCAGCTGCAGAGCCATGCATTCCATGCTTGGCAGCCGTCAGCAGGTTTACCCAATGTGCAATGTACGTGATATACCTGCCCTGACCGTGCTTTGCAGACCAGGTATCAATGGTCAGATGGACCCTTGCCCCAACACTGTGTGCCAGACATGTCATGACTTCCTTTTCCACAATAGAGTACGGATTGGGGATAGCCTTTTGTGAAAAATAATTTTGGCCGGGTACCTTCCACTGGGGGAGTCCCAATAGCTACAAATTTTGAAGTCCTCAGACTCCACCCAGCTTGTATGGTAAAAGCTGGCGGGCTAAGAAGTTCCGTCAAGCCAGCTGTCAGATGCCGGACAAGGGGGTGACTCCTAGACATTGGCTTCTTACGCGCAAACATTTCCTTGACAGACACCTGACAGTGGGCAGATGAGCAGGAACTGCTGAAGGTGAAGGCGGAGTGGCGGTTGGTTGAGAGGGGCAGGGAGGACAGCAGTGGTTGACGTGGCTGAAGATCCTGGACCAAGAGGAGTATGGTGGCTTTGAGTTTGTGTGCTGCTTGTACTCATGTGTTAATCCATAGGCGTTTGTGATGTGAGATCATGTGCCTTCACAAAGCAGTTGTACCTAGGTGGGTGTTGGACTTCCCACGACTCAGTTTCTTTTGGCACAGGTTGCAAATGGCATTGCTGTTATCAGAGGCAGACACACAAAATAAATGTCACACTGCTGAGCTTTGGCAATGACGGCATTCTGGTGGTGGCAACAGCATTCGTTGATTGGCGTGCTGTCTGGCTGGCCCCGGGTGCCGATACATGCAGACTGTGCCACTAGCTCCTTGCCACGACCTCCCCTGCTTCCAACTCATCTCCTCCTCATCTCTGTTTCCCATCTGAACTTTCCCCTGTTCTTCTTCTCTTCGAGCGGGCACCCACGTGACATCCACGGACACATCTTCATCATCAACTGCTTCACTTGTATCGGATAACTCAGCAATAGAGATGGCCCGAACTATCTGTCGGGCGTACAGTTCCCGGCTAACATGGCTTGTTCGTGTTCGCCACGGCGAGTGAACACATGCGATGTTCGGTCCGCCCTCTATACATCATCATTGAGAAAACTTTGACCCTGTACCTCACAGTCAGCAGACACATTCCAGCCAATCAGCAGCATACCCCTCCCTTCTCCTCCCAGACCCTCCCATCTCCTGAACAGCATCCATTTAAGATACATTCGGAAGCTGCAGTCTTAGTGAGAGGGGGGACAGTGTAGCTGCTGCTGATTTAATTGGGAAATCGATAGCTAGGCTAGTGTATTCAGTGTCCACTCCAGTCCTGAAAGACTCCATCTGATCTCTGCTGTAAGGACAGCGTCCTGACAGAAACCCAAAAGCCCTTTTTAGGGCTGCTACATTAGTCTGCTTTTTTTTTCCTCCATATATATATGTGCAGTTGCCTGGCCTGCCCGTGTGTGAGGAGCTGCAGGCCCACAGACTGTAGTGTGCCCACTGCCTGTGCCCACCACTCATCCTGTGTGGCACAGGACTTTGCATAAAAAAGGCATTTAATTTTACACTTTAGTGTCATTTCAGCTGCTTGCCTGCTAGTGTGTGCCAGGCAGACTTCCACTGACTGTAGTGTGCCCACTGCCAGTGCCCACCACTCATCCCGTGTGGCACAGGACTTTGCATCAAAAAAGGCATTATATTTTTACACTTTAGTGTAATTTCAGTTGCTTGCCTGCTAGTGTGTGTCAGGGCCGACTTCCACTGACTGTAGTGTGCCCACTGCCAGTGCCCACCACTCATCCCATGTGGCACAGGACTTTGCATCAAAAAAGGCATTTAATTTTTACAATTTAGTGTAATTTCAGTTGCTTGCCTGCTGCCGAGTGTGTGTCAGGCCCACTTCCACTGACTGTAGTGTGCCCACTGCCAGTGCCCAGCACTCATACCGGTTGGCCCAGTAGCTTGCCGATAAATAAGGCATTTCATTTTTACACTTTAGTGTAATTTTAGTTGCTTGCCTGCTGCCAGTGTGTGTCAGGCCGACTTCCACAGACTATAGTGTGCCCACTGCCAGTGCCAACCACTCAGACCAGGTGGCACAGTAGCTTGCTGATAAATAAGGCATTTCATTT
>JAKVIS010006494.1:0-10344 GCA_033119425.1 Bufotes viridis
ATGACACCATTTTAGAAAGAAGACACCCCAAAGTATTCACGGAGGGGCATGGTGAGTTCATGTATGATTTCATTTTTTTCACAAGTTAGCGGAAAATGACACTTTCTGGAGGATAAAAAATAATAAAGTTTCCATTTCTGCTAACTTCTGGCAAAATAAAATCTCACACGGACTCACTATGCCCCTCAGTGAATACCTTGGGGTGTCTACTTTCCGAAATGGGGTCATTTGTGGGGTCTGTTTACTGTTCTGGCATTTTGGGTGGGGCTAAATTGTGAGCAACCTTTAAAAACCTAAAGGTACTCGTTGGAATTTGGGCCCCTTTGCGCACCCAGGCTGCAAAAAAGTGTCACTCATGTGGTATCGCCGTACTCAGGAGAAGTAGGGCAATGTGTTTTGGGGTGTATTTTTACATATACCCATGTTGGGTGAGAAAAATATCTCTGTAAACTGACAACTTTGTATATCTCACACAAAGTATGGGTATATATAAAAATACACCCCCAAAACTCATTGCCGTACTTCTCCTGAGTACGGCGATACCACATGAGTGACACTTTTTTGCAGCCAAGATGCGCAAAGGGGCCTAAATTCCAATCAGTACCTTTAGGAGGGCATTTTTACGCATTTTTCTTCTCACGCTTTAGGGCCCCTAAAATGCCAGGGCAGTATAAATACCCCACATGTGACCCCATTTTGGAAAAAAGACACCCCAAGGTATTCCGTGAGGGGCATGGCAAGTTCATAGAAGATTTCTTTTTGGCACAACTTTGCGGAAATTGATTTTTTATTGTTTTTTCTCACAAAGTCTCCCTTTCCGCTAACTTGTGACAAAAAGTTCAATTTTTCATGGACTCACTATGCCCCTCAGCGAATACCCTGGGGTGTCTTTTTTCCAAAATGGGGTCATTTGTGGGGTGTGTTTACTGTTCTGGCATTTTGGGCGGGGCTAAATTGTGAGCAGCCCTGTAAAACCTAAAGGTACTCGTTGGAATTTGGGCCCTTTAGCACTTAGGCTGCAAAAAGTGTCACTTATGTGGTATCGCCGTACTCAGGAGAAGTAGGGAAATGTGTTTTGGGGTGTATTTTTACATATACCCATGTTGGATGAGAGAAATATCTCTGTAAATTGACAACTTTGTATAAAAAAATTTAAAAAGTTGTCATTTACAACGATATTTCTCACACAAAGTATGGGTATATATAAAAATACACCCCCAAAACTCATTGCCCTACTTCTCCTGAGTACGGCGATACCACATGTGTGACACTTTTTTGCAGCCAAGATACGCAAAGGGGCCCAAATTCCCATGAGTACCTATAGGATTTCACAGGATATTTTTACGCATTTGGATTCTCACGCTTTAGGGCCCCTAAAATGCCTGCCAGGGCAGTATAAATACCCCACAAGTGACCCCATTTTGGAAAGAAGACACCCCAAGGTATTCCGTGAGGGGCATGGCGAGTTACACAAAAAAAATTTTTTGCCACAAGTTAGCGGACATTTTTTTTTTTTTTTTTTTTACAAAGTCTCATATTCCACTAACTTGTGACAAAAATTTAATTTTACATGAACTCACCATACCCCTCACGGAATACCTTGGGGTGTCTTCTTTCTAAAATGGGGTCACATGTGAGGTGTTTGTACCTGCCCTGGCATTTGAGGGTCTCCGCAATCATTACACGTATGGCCAGCATTAGGAGTTTCTGCTATTCTGCTTATATTGAGCATATGGGTAATGAGATTTTTTTTCCGTTCAGCCTCTGGGCTGAAAAAAAAAAAAAATGAACAATGGATGAAAAAATCTCTGCCAAAATCAGTGACTGCGGTGCGGTGGGCTGGGCGCTAACTGCCTAACAAGTAGCTAACTAACTGGCGGTGATAAGGGACCCTTATGCCCCATTCAAGCGCCGCAATTGCGTACAAGAAAAGGCATTTTCTATATAGTTCTGGCAATGTGCGGATCTGCAAAATGCGGAAAGCACATTACCGGTGTCCGTGTTTTGCGGAAAACAAATATGGACATGTGAATGGAGCCTTACAGGGGGGTGATCAGTGACAGGGGGGTGATCAGGGAGTCTATATGGGTGATAAGGGGTTAATAAGGGGTTAATAAGTGACGGGGGGTGTAGTGTGGTGCTTGGTGCTACTTTACATAGCTACCTGGTCCTCTGGTGGTCGATCCCAGCAAATGGGACCACCAGTGGACCAGGTAGCAGGTATATCAGACGCTGTTAACAAAACAGCGTCTGATATACATGTTGCTTTTTATTTTACATCTACAGCCTGCCAGCGATTGATTATCGCTGGCAGGCTGCAGTATATAAGTTCACAGCAAATCTCGCCTCTCGCGAGATGACGCGCCGACGCGTCAAGGAGGAACAAACCTGCCACCACCTGGACGCATCCGTGCGTTAGGCGGTCGGCAGGCGGTTAATATATTTTTTTTTACTGTAACACCGGAATGGTTAACAGCCAAACAAAATGCAAACTCCCCATATTTGGTCGCAAACTGCTGCATGGGTATCTTGCAGGGCGCAGAAGGAAAAGAGTGCCATATAGTTTTGGAGGGAAGATTTTGTTTAGCTGTTTTTAGACAACATGTCACATTTGAAGACCCCCCGATGCACCCCTACAGTAGAAACTCTTAAAAAGTGACCCCATTTTGTAAATTACGGTTTAGGGTGTCAGTTCTGTTGGTACTATTTTGGGGTACATATGATTTTTAGCCACTCTAAATTATCCTTTTTGTGAGGCAATAGTGTCTCCTTTTTCTGAAAGCCATATTTTTTTTTATTTTGTGGGCGATTGTCTTATGTACGAGCTCATTTTTTGCAGTATGAGTTGACGGTTTGATTGGTACTTTTTGAGGTACATATGACTTTTTAAAAAGTTATTATTACACTTTTTATGTTGTAAGGTGACAAAAAAATAGCTTTTTTGGCACAGTTTTAATATATATATATATATATATTTTTATTAAGAAAGACTAAGGGGCTGGATCTCCTAGGCTTACGTAAAAGGCAAGCCCCAATGCCTGTGCAAGGCATAAGGCTACCTTCTCAGCCATTTGTTCTCCATCACCACAGCACAGTGACCCGATGGGAATCTCAATGGTGCTGCAGACCCCTGCAAACCCTCTGTATGCTGCGGTCAGCTTAGACTATGGCATACAAGGGGTTAAACTGCCGCCATCGTAGTTTACAGTGATGTCGGCGAATATAGAAGGGGCCCGGCTGTCAGTGACTGCCAGGCTGCTGCATTGATCGGGCGCACACTGCTCCCGTGCCCGCCCGATGATCATGACATAGTAGTACGTCAAATTGCAAAGTCACTACTAGTACGTCATACAGTATGTCTATGCCTATAAATCCAATACATTTCGCGTTTTTGGAGTTCTCTGAATCTGTTGGTAGAGTTGATAGGCACTATTTCTATAGGTGTGATAGAGAGTTTGGATGAATCTTTATTATGGACAGATAAAAAGTGGCGAGATACACTCTGCTTTAGGAATCCTCTATTTATATTCCATCTATGCTTATTAAGGCGTTCTCTGAGGGTTTGAATGGTTCGCCCCACTTATTGTAAACGACAGGTGCATTCTATTAAATAAACTACATACGATGAAGAGCAGTTGACAAAAAATTTTATCGGGAATTCTTCTCCTGTGATATTACTGGAGAACATGTGTGTTTGATTGGTGATGCTTTCACAGCATTTGCATACTTGGTCTATGATAGTCTATTACAGATGAACTAATAATTAGCATTATGAAATATTTATGAATTCAATCAATTTATTTATTGATTTATTATTGATCTATTATGTATTCATATATACGTTTTAATCCATACATATATTAACTTATACAATTTTATTACCATCATTATAAGATTGATCTTATCACTATTACTATCAATACCACCTCCAATAATGCATGCAAAGGCACGTTGCTGTACAATGTTTTTTATATATATTATATAATATTATATTATTTTAATTTGTTTATCATGATCCCGCTTATTTTATGTAAATTTGCATGTGTGAATATAGATATATATATCTATTTGTTTTTAGACTTGAGAAAGGGGTCATTTTACCTCGAAACGCGTCGTCAAATAAAATCTATTGTATTACATCAATTCCTCCTCTGAGTGCGCCTCTGGCTGTCCCACGTCCGATCTGACACATCAGACGCCTTCCCCTTATCATATCTAGCTGACCGGTGGACTGGCAATCCCCCCATAAGCACTTTGGACAAGCTCCGGCTGCACCATTACAGATTGGAACATCCATTCTCACTTATTGCTGTCCTTGTGGTTGTGCCCAAAACTGGCACAACCTGAATGGGTGAGCAAATTACTAAAAATCTTTTTTGGCACTTATCTAGCTTCTGACGATATCACCCTATGAGCGCCTTTTTCTCCTTCTCTACGCCACCAATTGCTTGGTCCTAATCTTGGAAGCCATCAAGCAGCCGGTCCACCATACTTTGGAACGTGGCTGGGGCGTTTTTCATCCAAAATGGCATGACCTTAAATTGGTAGAGGCCAAACGGAGTGACAAAGGCCAACTTGGGAATGGCTTTAGGCACTAAGGGAATTTGCCAATAGCTCTTACATAGGTCGATGGTCGTGAGGTATTGACCTCTAGCCATCCTATCTAAGAGCTCATCTATCCTGAGCATAGGGTATGCATCAGAGACTGTTTTATTATTAAGTCTCCAGTAATCTACACAAAAGCGGGTTGTGCCATCCCGCTTTGGTACTAAAACTACCAGAGAGGCCCAAGGGCTATCTGATGCTTCTATAACCCCTAAGTGGAGCATTTCCTGAATTTCCCGTCTCATGTGCTCCCTGACAGCCTCAGGAATTCTGTAGGGCATCTGTCTAAGGGGTTGTTGATCGCCCGTGTCTACCCTATGGGTAACTGGTGGGGTGTAGCCAGGTGCGTTAGAGAATGTGGTGCCCTTTGTGGCTAATAGTTGTCGCGCCTGGATACGCTCTTGGGGACTTAGTCTCTCCCCTAGCTGAACTTCATCTAGGGTTCCTAGTTTATCATGCTCCCCCAGAAGATCTGGTAGGGGAAGATTCTCAAAGTCGTCAGAGGTGGGCGCACATATGGCGGCCACATCCTCTGTTCTCTCATAGTAAGGTTTGAGCATGTTCACATGGAGCATGTGTCTCCACTCACTACCAGAGCATGGGCCGATCACGTAAGTGGTGTTGCACCTCTGCTCCACCACTTGGTATGGGTCCTGCCAGGCGGCCTGAAGCCTGTCCTGGTGCACAGGTTTCAAAATCAACACCTTTTGGCCAATCTGAAAGCCATTAAATCTTTCGCACAAACCATTCGTCTGGGGGTGGTAAGCTGAACTAACGATGGATTTGATGCTGCACAGTTTCCACAGCTGTTGGGGGACTTCTGCAGTGAACTGAGTGCCCTGATCCGAGACTATCTCCCTTTGAAAACCCATCCGAGAGAAGACTTGCATCAATGCCTCAGCCACCGTCTCTGCCTGAATATTAGTCAGAGCCACAGCTTCTGGATACCGTGTTGCATAATCCACTATAGTTAAAATATACCTTTTGCCTGAAGGGCTGGGTTTGGCCAACGGTCCTATAATATCTACTGCTACTCAAACGGTTCTTCAATGATGGATAGGGGTTGCAACTTAGCTTTGCGGCGATCCCCTCTTTTACTTACTCGTTGGCAAGTGTCGCATGTTTGACAGTACTGCCTAACATCTTTCGAGATGCCAGGCCAAAATAAGGTGTGGGTAAGCCTGTACCTGGTGCGGCTGACCCCTAAGTGTCCTGCCAGGGGGATATCATGCACGATCTGTAATAACTCCCTCCTGTACTTCTGTGGGACTACTAGCTGTCGATTATCAGTCTCCGCCTGTATTGGGTCTGCTTCGTGTAGAACACCCCAGTGTTCCTCTGGATCCTCTGCTCTGATGTTAAGCGGGACAGCCTCTGTATGGTAGTAGTCGTGGCTGCCCGCGCTGGAGGAGGTGGACCTGGACGGATCCATGCAGCCTGGTTTCGTTTCTAAGTACAGTACCTTTGATAATGCCCAAACTTTTTGCAGGCATGGCACTGTGTGACGCTGCGATTAGGGTATCTGTTTGCTGGGATACTAGGCTGGAGCCCTGTGCATTGTGGTACTGGTAGTCCAAGGTTAGGGTGTATTGGTCTGGGATTGGGTCTGAAGCTTACCCTGGATTGTCTGCGGGCATCCTGGTATTCATCCGCCTGTCTGGCTGCGTCGGATAGAGTGGTAGGTTTCTGATCCCTTACCCACTCCTGCACTTCTGGATTTAGTCCATTGAAAAATTGTTCCAACAGGACCAGCTGGGTAATTTCCTCTGCTGAAAAAGCTTGGCTTGCCTGTAGCCAGGCTAGGGCTGCCCTCTGCATGTGGCACGCCCACTCTGTGTATGAGTCTTTTTCCTGTTTTTTAGTGTCCCTAAATCGTCTCCGGTATGCTTCTGGGGTAATGGCATATCTTGACAAAATTACCTCTTTCACCCGGGTATAGTCTGTAATCTCCTCGTCAGGTACAGCTTTATATGCCTCCGCTGCAAGGCCAGAGAGCTTACCAGCAAGGATTCGTACCCAGAATAGAATACATAGATTACTATAATACAAAGCATGGTGGGGTGAGACAATAGAAGGGCTGAAGGGGGGTTGAGGAGGGACAAGGCAGCTAGTTTACACAGGTCGGGCAGGGTCCCTGGAACACTGCCCTGCTCTTGGGAAACAATGGGACAAGAAAAGGGGAAGAGGCACAGACAATCAATACATTTACATACCCTGCTCCGATAATGGGCACAGGGTGAGCAACATACAACAGACGTCTGGTGACCCACACATAATTGGTTTGGTGTACAGACAGCCGAACATAAATTAGTATAACAGGGTCAATCTGTTACATGGGGGTTCAATTTAATTAATCCAGCATATAAGTGATCAGTACATCAGTACATAGGCTAGGACAACAATTTACCTGTGAGTGTTAACGTGATATTAAGGGTCAGGCCTTAACTGTCTGTTTCCGTTTTCTATTTCCATACAGTTGGAATTTTATATGTTTTGGGATTGTTTAATCTAATGAAACCAGTATATAGGTGATCATTACACCAATATACAGACTAGGGCAGCAATTTACCTGTGAGTGTTAATGTGAAATTGAGTGTCAGGCCTGGTCCTTAATCATCTGTTTATGTTTATGTTATATCCACATAGTTAGAATTTTTTGGGGTGATTGTTCAATTTAATTAAACCAGTATATAGGTGATAAGTACACCAATACACAGGCTAGGGCAAAAATTTACCTGTGATTGTTAACTTGAAATTGATTGTCGGGCTTCATTCGTCCGTTTCCGTTAACTCCATTTCCACGTGGTTGGAATGTAATTTTTTATGGGATTTTCCAATTTAATGAAACCAGCATATAGGTGATCAGTACACTAATAGAGAGCCTAGAGCATCAATTTACCTATGAGTGTTAATGTGATATTAAGTGTCAGGCCTGGCCCTTAATCATTCATTTTCAATTATTTTATATCCACATGGTTGCAATTTAATTTTTTTGGGATTGTTCAATTTAACTAAAGAAGAAAATCACTGAAAATGGTGCACTACAATGGCCAATGCAATGACAATTGACAATATATGGCTAAACCCTCACGCTGATATTAAAATGAGACAGTTCGCCAATATAGTCCCGTCAAGGTCTCTCAATGTGGCACAGGACCTAACGCTAACCTACCTATGCCATGTGGACAGTTTATGATAGGTGCATAAATCCCAGACACAGCCAGCAGCTCCCAGTTACCTCCAGCGTGAAATCACACATACAATGGGAGGAGGGAGGAGGCTGTGAGTCCCACCTATAACGGGCTCATGTGACTCTTGCTGCCCAAGTGCACCTGAATGTTACCCATAGATTAAAATCAAGGCACATTTCCCACCTCCAGGCATACATATACAAACAAAATCACAGAATAAAATGGTCTAAATGGCTAGACATGCTCAAAACCCCAAATGCTGTTGCGCATTTCTACCCGGGGGAGCAAATCCTGCCCATGTGATCTGTTACTAACAACAATCCTCAGAAAAAATGCATACAATAGAGGATGCCGGCAGCAGACCACACGTACCACAAAAACACCCTACACAGGTCTTAAAAGGAGAAAATGCTCAAAACCCCAAATACTGTTGCACATTTCTAACCGGGGGAGCAAATCCTGCACATGTGATCCGTTGCTAACAGAAATCCCCAGCAAAAAATGCATACAATGGAGGATGCCCGCAACGTACTACATGTAAGACAAATGTGCGGATGGGGCTATAAAAAACTAATAATCACTAAAAATGGTAAATGCAATTGACAAGGTATGGCTAAACCCTCACGCTGATATTAAAATGAGACAGTTCGCCAATATAGTCCCTGGGCTGCATGTGTCTCTCAATGTGGCACAGGACCTAACGCTAACCTACCTATGCCATGTGGACAGTTTATGATAGGTGCATAAAGTCCCAGACACAGCCAGCAGCTCCCAGTTACCTCCAGCGTGAAATCACACATACAATGGGAGGAGGGAGGAGGCTGTGAGTCCCACCTATAACGGGCTCATGTGACTCTTGCTGCCCAAGTGCACCTGAATGTTACCCATAGATTAAAATCAAGGCACATTTCCCACCTCCAGGCATACATATACAAACAAAATCACAGAATAAAATGGTCTAAATGGCTAGACATGCTCAAAACCCCAAATGCTGTTGCGCATTTCTACCCGGGGAGCAAATCCTGCCCATGTGATCTGTTACTAACAACAATCCTCAGAAAAAATGCATACAATAGAGGATGCCGGCAGCAGACCACACGTACCACAAAAACACCCTACACAGGTCTTAAAAGGAGAAAATGCTCAAAACCCCAAATACTGTTGCACATTTCTAACCGGGGGAGCAAATCCTGCACATGTGATCCGTTGCTAACAGAAATCCCCAGCAAAAAATGCATACAATGGAGGATGCCCGCAACGTACTACATGTAAGACAAATGTGCGGATGGGGCTATAAAAAACTAATAATCACTAAAAATGGTAAATGCAATTGACAAGGTATGGCTAAACCCTCACGCTGATATTAAAATGAGACAGTTCGCCAATATATTCTTATATCAAGAACATACTGGAGCCCGTGCACCCCGGACCTAATCCGAACCAAATCTCGAGTGGTTCGCTCATCTAAATATGATGTACCAGTTTTATGGCTGTAAGTTTCTCTTGGGACTAGTTTAGTGTGTGGTCCACCATTTTACATTGTATACAGTTTAGCACAAGTGTCATCTTTAATCCATTTAAAGTTAATGTGTCATCAGAAAATTACCTTTTGTTTAAATCCCATTTTCATGTTTAGCATATTTTTTAAGAATTTTTGATGATGTTATTTTTCATTTTCCATGTGACTATATTTAAACAAAAAGCATAAATTCCTGCAATTTTTCCACTGGCCACTGCACTAAGCCTAATGATAGGCGCCACTTCTTCACCTGTACAGATCACTTTACTGCAGATATACACTCACCTAAAGAATTATTAGGAACACCTGTTCTATTTCTCATTAATGCAATTATCTAGTCAACCAATCACATGGCGGTTGCTTCAATGCATTTAGGGGTGTGGTCCTGGTCCAGACAATCTCCTGGACTCCAAACTGAATGTCAGAATGGGAAAGAAAGGTGATTTAAGCAATTTTGAGCGTGGCAAAGCATTCGTGAAGCCACAACACGCACAACCTTGAGGCGGATGGGCTACAACAGCAGAAGACCCCACCGGGTACCACTCATCTCCACTACAAATAGGAAAAAGAGGCTACAATTTGCACAAGCTCACCAAAAGTGGACTGTTGAAGACTGGAAAAATGTTGCCTGGTCTGATGAGTCTCGATTTCTGTTGAGACATTCAAATGGTAGAGTCCGAATTTGGCGTAAACAGAATGAGAACATGTATCCATCATGCCTTGTTACCACTGTGCAGGCTGGTGGTGGTGGTGTAATGGTGTGGGGGAGGTTTTCTGGGCACACTTTAAGCCTCTTAGTGCCAATTAGCCATAGTTTAAATGCCACGGGCTACCTGAGCATTGCTTCTGACCATGTCCATCCCTTCATGACCACCATGTACCCATCCTCTGATGGCTACTTCCAGCAGGATAATGAACATGTCACAAAGCTCGAATAATTTCAAATTGGTTTCTTGAACATGACAATGAGTTCACTGTACTAAAATGGCCCCCACAGTCACCAGATCTCAACCCAATAGAGCATATTTG
>JAKVIS010006496.1:0-10301 GCA_033119425.1 Bufotes viridis
ACCCATCCTTTATTTGGAATTGGGCCCTAGGAACTTAATCATATCTCTTACAAGATGTTGATGTTGTCTTTGCCTTTTGGATCCATGCTTCTTATGGATAAGACTCCATGTACTCAAGCACTTCTCTTTTTCTTGTGAAAGAACATCTGGAGAGCACATAATCTCTGTTACAATAAAAACAACACATAAACCTAGAGCACAGTATCATATCAACTTTGGGCAAATTTTGGAAGAACACAGCTTTGCCAAAGCCCTAGTTCCGAACCCTGACATCTGCTATGTATTCAACTTTATTTAAAATAATGCTTTTACGAAGCTTTCCCTAAATTATTAACAAATTGGTTAAAGGGCACCTATTTAATGAAAAATGCAGCCTCCTCCATAACCCCTTAGCTGCCCTTACCATCTCCAATGAAGGTGCGTTTTCGACCATCCAAGGTAGAAATAAGCTTTTACCAATCTGCTTATAATTTAGACAAAGTAACAGAAAGAAATAACATGAAGAAATAGCACAAAGCCCTACAAAATATACATTACTGGACTTTATCATTGGCATTCTAGATAATAATAACTTACCTTTTCAACACACTGATTGATAGGAATCACCCGATGTTCCATTTTTGTTGAAGATGAATTAGCTTCTATTGATATGGTCTTCACCTATAGGATCCGTCCATCTTATGGACTGGGCCCCAGGTACTTAAACATATCAATAATAAGATCTGCATATGGTCTTCACCTATAGGACCCATCCATCTTATGGACTAGGCCCTAGGTCTTAAAGATAACTATAACAAGATATGATCTTCACCTACAGGACCCATCCTTTTTTGGAATTGGGCCCTAGGAACTTAATCATATCTCTTACAAGATGTTGATGTTGTCTTTGCCTTTTGGATCCATGCTTCTTATGGATAAGACTCCATGTACTCAAGCACTTTTCTTTTTCTTGTGAAAGAACATCTGGAGGCACATACTCTCTGTTACAATAAAAACAACACATAAACCTAGAGCACAGTATCATATCAACTTTGGGCAAATTTTGGATGAACACAGCTTTGCCAAAGCCCTTGTTCCGAACCCTGACATTGCTATGTATTCAACTTTATTTAAAATAATGCTTTTTACGAAGCTTTCCCTAAATTATTAACAAATTGGTTAAAGGGCACCTCTTTAATGAAAAATTCAGCCTCCTCCATAACCCCTTAGCTGCCCTTACAATCTCCAATGAAGGTGCGTTTTCCACCATCCAAGGTAGAAATAAGCTTTTACCAATTTGCTAATAATTTAGACAAAGTAACAGAAAGAAATAACATGAAGAAATAGCACAAATCCCTACAAAATATACATTACTGGACTTTATCATTAGCATTCTAGATAATAATAACTTACCTTTTCAACACACTGATTGATAGGAATCACCCAATGTTCCATTTCTGTTGAAGATGAATTAGCTTCTCTTGATATGGTCTTCACCTATAGGATCCGTCCATCTTATGGTCTGGGCCCCAGGTACTTAAACATATCAATAATAAGATCTGCTTAAGGTCTTCACCTATAGGACCCATCCATCTTATGGACTAGGCCCTAGGTCTTAAAGATATCTATAACAAGATATGATCTTCACCTATAGGACATATCCTTTTTTGGAATTGGGCCCTAGGAACTTAATCATATCTCTTACAAGATGTTGATGTTGTCTTTGCCTTTTGGATCCATGCTTCTTATGGATAAGACTCCATGTACTCAAGCACTTTTCTTTTTCTTGTGAAAGAACATCTGGAGGCACATACTCTCTGTTACAATAAAAACAACACATAAACCTAGAGCACAGTATCATATCAACTTTGGGCAAATTTTGGAAGGACACAGCTTTGCCAAAGCACTAGTTCCGAACCTTGACTCTGCTATGTATTGAATTTTATGTAAAATAATGCTTTTTACGAAGCTTTCCCTAAATTATTAACACATTGGTTAAAGGGCACCTATTTAATGAAAAATGCAGCCTCCTCCATAACCCCTTAGCTGCCCTTACCATCTCCAATAAAGGTGCGTTTTCGACCATCCAAGGTAGAAATAAGCTTTTACCAATTTGCTAATAATTTAGACAAAGTAACAGAAAGAATTAACATGAAGAAATAGCACAAAGCCCTACAAAATATACATTACTGGACTTTATCATTGGCGTTCTAGATAATAATAACTTACCTTTTCAACACACTGATTGATAGGAATCACCCGATGTTCCATTTTTGTTGAAGATGAATTAGCTTCTATTGATATGGTCTTCACCTATAGGATCCGTCCATCTTATGGACTGGGCCCCAGGTACTTAAACATATCAATAATAAGATCTGCATATGGTCTTCACCTATAG
Source organism: Bufotes viridis (assembly GCA_033119425.1). Classification (NCBI taxonomy): domain Eukaryota; kingdom Metazoa; phylum Chordata; class Amphibia; order Anura; family Bufonidae; genus Bufotes; species Bufotes viridis. The sequence continues at coordinate 2,378 of JAKVIS010006496.1, forward strand.
GACCCATCCATCTTATGGACTAGGCCCTAGGTCTTAAAGATAACTATAACAAGATATGATCTTCACCTACAGGACCCATCCTTTTTTGGAATTGGGCCCTAGGAACTTAATCATATCTCTTACAAGATGTTGATGTTGTCTTTGCCTTTTGGATCCATGCTTCTTATGGATAAGACTCCATGTACTCAAGCACTTTTCTTTTTTTGTGAAAGAACATCTGGAGGCACATACTCTCTGTTACAATAAAAACAACACATAAACCTAGAGCACAGTATCATATCAACTTTGGGCAAATTTTGGAAGAACACAGCTTTGCCAAAGCCCTAGTTCCGAACCCTGACATTGCTATGTATTCAACTTTATTTAAAATAATGCTTTTACGAAGCTTTCCTAAATTATTTACAAATTGGTTAAAGGGCACCTATTTAATGAAAAATGCAGCCTCCTCCATAACCCCTTAGCTGCCCTTACCATCTCCAATGAAGGTGCGTTTTCGACCATCCAAGGTAGAAATAAGCTTTTACCAATTTGCTAATAATTTAGACAAAGTAACAGAAAGAAATAACATGAAGAAATAGCACAAAGCCCTACAAAATATACATTACTGGACTTTATCATTGGCATTCTAGATAATAATAACTTACCATTTCAACACACTGATTGATAGGAATCACCCGATGTTCCATTTTTGTTGAAGATGAATTAGCTTCTCTTGATATGGTCTTCACCTATAGGATCCGTCCATCTTATGGACTGGGCCCCAGGTACTTAAACATATCAATAATAAGATCTGCATATGGTCTTAACCTATAGGACCCATCCATCTTATGGACTAGGCCCTAGGTCTTAAAGATAACTATAACAAGATATGAACTTCACCTATAGGACCCATCCTTTATTTGGAATTGGGCCCTAGGAACTTAATCATATCTCTTACAAGATGTTGATGTAGTCTTTGCCTTTTGGATCCATGCTTCTTATGGATAAGACTCCATGTACTCAAGCACTTTTCTTTTTCTTGTGAAAGAACATCTGGAGGCACATACTCTCTGTTACAATAAAAACAACACTTAAACCTAGAGCACAGTATCATATTAACTTTGGGAAATTTTGGAAGGACACAGCTTTGCCAAAGCACTAGTTCCGAACCTTGACTCTGCTATGTATTGAATTTTATGTAAAATAATGCTTTTTACGAAGCTTTCCCTAAATTATTAACACATTGTTTAAAGGGCACCTATTTAATGAAAAATGCAGCCTCCTCCATAACCCCTTAGCTGCCCTTACCATCTCCAATGAAGGTGCGTTTTCCACCATCCAAGGTAGAAATAAGCTTTTACCAATTTGCTAATAATTTAGACAAAGTAACAGAAAGAAATAACATGAAGAAATAGCACAAAGCCCTACAAAATATACATTACTGGACTTTATCATTAGCATTCTAGATAATAATAACTTACCTTTTTAAAACACTGATTGATAGGAATCACCCGATGTTCCATTTTTGTTGAAGATGAATTAGCTTCTATTGATATGGTCTTCACCTATAGGATCCGTCCATCTTATGGACTGGGCCCCAGGTACTTAAACATATCAATAATAAGATCTGCTTAAGGTCTTCACCTATAGGACCCCTCCACCTTATGGACTAGGCCCTAGGTCTTAAAGATAACTATAACAAGATATGATCTTCACCTACAGGACCCATCCTTTTTGGAATTGGGCCCTACGAACTTAATCATATCTCTTACAAGATGTTGATGTTGTCTTTGCCTTTTGGATCCATGCTTCTTATGGATAAGACTCCATGTACTCAAGCACTTTTCTTTTTTTGTGAAAGAACATCTGGAGGCACATAATCTCTGTTACAATAAAAACAACACATAAACCTAGAGCACAGTATCATATCAACTTTGGGCAAATTTTGGAAGAACACAGCTTTGCCAAAGCCCTAGTTCCGAACCCTGACATTGCTATGTATTCAACTTTATTTAAAATAATGCTTTTTACGAAGCTTTCCTAAATTATTAACAAATTGGTTAAAGGGCACCTATTTAATGAAAAATGCAGCCTCCTCCATAACCCCTTAGCTGCCCTTACCATCTCCAATGAAGGTGCGTTTTCGACCATCCAAGGTAGAAATAAGCTTTTACCAATTTGCTAATAATTTAGACAAAGTAACAGAAAGAAATAACATGAAGAAATAGCACAAAGCCCTACAAAATATACATTACTGGACTTTATCATTGGCATTCTAGATAATAATAACTTACCTTTTCAACACACTGATTGATAGGAATCACCCGATGTTCCATTTTTGTTGAAGATGAATTAGCTTCTATTGATATGGTCTTCACCTATAGGATCCGTCCATCTTATGGACTGGGCCCCAGGTACTTAAACATATCAATAATAAGATCTGCATATAGTTTTCACCTATAGGACCCATCCATCTTATGGACTAGGCCCTAGGTCTTAAAGATAACTATAACAAGATATGAACTTCACCTATAGGACCCATCCTTTATTTCCAATTGGGCCCTAGGAACTTAATCATATCTCTTACAAAATGTTGATGTAGTCTTTGCCTTTTGGATCCATGCTTCTTATGGATAAGACTCCTTGTATTCAAGCACTTCTCTTTTTCTTGTGAAAGAACATCTGGAGAGACATACTCTCTGTTACAATAAAAACAACACATAAACCAAGAGCACAATATCATATCAACTTTGGGCAAATTTTGGAAGGACACAGCTTTGCCAAAGCACTAGTTCGAACCTTGACTCTGCTATGTATTGAATTTTATGTAAAATAATGCTTTTTACGAAGCTTTCCTAAATTATTAACACATTGGTTAAAGGGCACATATTTAATGAAAAATGCAGCCTCCTCCATAACCCCTTAGCTGCCCTTACCATCTCCAATGAAGGTGTGTTTTCGACCATCCAAGGTAGAAATAAGCTTTTACCAATTTGCTAATAATTTAGACAAAGTAACAGAAAGAAATAACATGAAGAAATAGCACAAAGCCCTACAAAATATACATTACTGGACTTTATCATTGGCATTCTAGATAATAATAACTTACCTTTTCAACACACTGATTGATAGGAATCACCCGATGTTCCATTTTTGTTGAAGATGAATTAGCTTCTATTGATATGGTCTTCACCTATAGGATCCGTCCATCTTATGGACTGGGCCCCAGGTACTTAAACATATCAATAATTAGATCTGCATATGGTCTTCACCTATAGGACCCATCCATCTTATGGACTAGGCCCTAGGTCTTAAAGATATCTATAACAAGATATGATCTTCACCTATAGGACCCATCCTTTATTTGGAATTGGGCCCTAGGAACTTAATCATATCTCTTACAAGATGTTGATGTTGTCTTTGCCTTTTGGATCCATGCTTCTTATGGATAAGACTCCTTGTACTCAAGCACTTCTCTTTTTCTTGTGAAAGAACATCTGGAGAGACATACTCTCTGTTATAATAAAAACAACACATAAACCAAGAGCACAGTATCATATCAACTTTGGGCAAATTTTGGAAGGACACAGCTTTGCCAAAGCACTAGTTCGAACCTTGACTCTGCTATGTATTGAATTTTATGTAAAATAATGCTTTTACGAAGCTTTCCCTAAATTATTAACACATTGGTTAAAGGGCACCTATTTAATGAAAAATGCAGCCTCCTCCATAACCCCTTAGCTGCCCTTACCATCTCCAATGAAGGTGCGTTTTCGACCATCCAAGGTAGAAATAAGCTTTTACCAATCTGCTTATAATTTAGACAAAGTAACAGAAAGAAATAACATGAAGAAATAGCACAAAGCCCTACAAAATATACATTACTGGACTTTATCATTGGCATTCTAGATAATAATAACTTACCTTTTCAACACACTGATTGATAGGAATCACCCGATGTTCCATTTTTGTTGAAGATGAATTAGCTTCTATTGATATGGTCTTCACCTATAGGATCCGTCCATCTTATGGACTGGGCCCCAGGTACTTAAACATATCAATAATAAGATCTGCATATGGTCTTCACCTATAGGACCCATCCATCTTATGGACTAGGCCCTAGGTCTTAAAGATAACTATAACAAGATATGATCTTCACCTACAGGACCCATCCTTTTTTGGAATTGGGCCCTAGGAACTTAATCATATCTCTTACAAGATGTTGATGTTGTCTTTGCCTTTTGGATCCATGCTTCTTATGGATAAGACTCCATGTACTCAAGCACTTTTCTTTTTCTTGTGAAAGAACATCTGGAGGCACATACTCTCTGTTACAATAAAAACAACACATAAACCTAGAGCACAGTATCATATCAACTTTGGGCAAATTTTGGAAGGACACAGCTTTGCCAAAGCCCTAGTTCCGAACCTTGACATCTGCTATGTATTCAACTTTATTTAAAATAATGCTTTTTACGAAGCTTTCCCTAAATTATTAACAAATTGGTTAAAGGGCACCTCTTTAATGAAAAATGCAGCCTCCTCCATAACCCCTTAGCTGCCCTTACCATCTCCAATGAAGGTGCGTTTTCCACCATCCAAGGTAGAAATAAGCTTTTACCAATTTGCTAATAATTTAGACAAAGTAACAGAAAGAAATAACATGAAGAAATAGCACAAAGCCCTACAAAATATACATTACTGGACTTTATCATTGGCATTCTAGATAATAATAACTTACCTTTTCAACACACTGATTGATAGGAATCACCCGATGTTCCATTTTTGTTGAAGATGAATTAGCTTCTCTTGATATGGTCTTCACCTATAGGATCCGTCCATCTTATGGACTGGGCCCCAGGTACTTAAACATATCAATAATAAGATCTGCATATGGTCTTCACCTATAGGACCCATCCATCTTATGGACTAGGCCCTAGGTCTTAAAGATAACTATAACAAGATATGATCTTCACCTACAGGACCCATCCTTTTTGGAATTGGGCCCTAGGAACTTAATCATATCTCTTACAAGATGTTGATGTTGTCTTTGCCTTTTGGATCCATGCTTCTTATGGATAAGACTCCATGTACTCAAGCACTTTTCTTTTTCTTGTGAAAGAACATCTGGAGGCACATACTCTCTGTTACAATAAAAACAACACATAAACCTAGAGCACAGTATCATATCAACTTTGGGCAAATTTTGGAAGGACACAGCTTTGCCAAAGCACTAGTTCGAACCTTGACTCTGCTATGTATTGAATTTTATGTAAAATAATGCTTTTTACGAAGCTTTCCCTAAATTATTAACAAATTGGTTAAAGGGCACCTATTTAATGAAAAATGCAGCCTCCTCCATAACCCCTTAGCTGCCCTTACCATCTCCAATGAAGGTGCGTTTTCGACCATCCAAGGTAGAAATAAGCTTTTACCAATTTGCTAATAATTTAGACAAAGTAACAGAAAGAAATAACATGAAGAAATAGCACAAAGCCCTACAAAATATACATTACTGGACTTTATCATTGGCATTCTAGATAATAATAACTTACCTTTTCAACACACTGATTGATAGGAATCACCCGATGTTCCATTTTTGTTGAAGATGAATTAGCTTCTATTGATATGGTCTTCACCTATAGGATCCGTCCATCTTATGGACTGGGCCCCAGGTACTTAAACATATCAATAATAAGATCTGCATATGGTCTTCACCTATAGGACCCATCCATCTTATGGACTAGGCCCTAGGTCTTAAAGATAACTATAACAAGATATGATCTTCACCTACAGGACCCATCCTTTTTTGGAATTGGGCCCTAGGAACTTAATCATATCTCTTACAAGATGTTGATGTTGTCTTTGCCTTTTGGATCCATGCTTCTTATGGATAAGACTCCATGTACTCAAGCACTTTTCTTTTTCTTGTGAAAGAACATCTGGAGGCACATACTCTCTGTTACAATAAAAACAACACATAAACCTAGAGCACAGTATCATATCAACTTTGGGCAAATTTTGGAAGAACACAGCTTTGCCAAAGCCCTAGTTCCGAACCCTGACATTGCTATGTATTCAACTTTATTTAAAATAATGCTTTTTACGAAGCTTTCCCTAAATTATTAACAAATTGGTTAAAGGGCACCTATTTAATGAAAAATGCAGCCTCCTCCATAACCCCTTAGCTGCCCTTACCATCTCCAATGAAGGTGCGTTTTCCACCATCCAAGGTAGAAATAAGCTTTTACCAATTTGCTAATAATTTAGACAAAGTAACAGAAAGAAATAACATGAAGAAATAGCACAAAGCCCTACAAAATATACATTACTGGACTTTATCATTAGCATTCTAGATAATAATAACTTACCTTTTCAACACACTGATTGATAGGAATCACCCGATGTTCCATTTTTGTTGAAGATGAATTAGCTTCTATTGATATGGTCTTCACCTATAGGATCCGTCCATCTTATGGACTGGGCCCCAGGTACTTAAACATATCAATAATAAGATCTGCATATAGTTTTCACCTATAGGACCCATCCATCTTATTGACTAGGCCCTAGGTCTTAAAGATAACTATAACAAGATATGAACTTCACCTATAGGACCCATCCTTTATTTCCAATTGGGCCCTAGGAACTTAATCATATCTCTTACAAAATGTTGATGTAGTCTTTGCCTTTTGGATCCATGCTTCTTATGGATAAGACTCCTTGTATTCAAGCACTTCTCTTTTTCTTGTGAAAGAACATCTGGAGAGACATACTCTCTGTTACAATAAAAACAACACATAAACCAAGAGCACAATATCATATCAACTTTGGGCAAATTTTGGAAGGGCACAGCTTTGCCAAAGCACTAGTTCCGAACCTTGACTCTGCTATGTATTGAATTTTATGTAAAATAATGCTTTTTACGAAGCTTTCCCTAAATTATTAACACATTGGTTAAAGGGCACCTATTTAATGAAAAATGCAGCCTCCTCCATAACCCCTTAGCTGCCCTTACCATCTCCAATGAAGGTGTGTTTTCGACCATCCAAGGGAGAAATAAGCTTTTACCAATTTGCTAATAAGTTAGACAAAGTAACAGAAAAAAATAACATGAAGAAATAGCACAAAGCCCTACAAAATATACATTACTGGACTTTATCATTGGCATTCTAGATAATAATAACTTACCATTTCAACACACTGATTGATAGGAATCACCCGATGTTCCATTTTTGTTGAAGATGAATTAGCTTCTATTGATATGGTCTTCACCTATAGGATCCGTCCATCTTATGGACTGGGCCCCAGGTACTTAAACATATCAATAATAAGATCTGCATATGGTCTTCACCTATAGGACCCATCCATCTTATGGACTAGGCCCTAGGTCTTAAAGATAACTATAACAAGATATGAACTTCACCTATAGGACCCATCCTTTTTGGAATTGGGCCCTAGGAACTTAATCATATCTCTTACAAGATGTTGATGTAGTCTTTGCCTTTTGGATCCATGCTTCTTATGGATAAGACTCCATGTACTCAAGCACTTTTCTTTTTCTTGTGAAAGAACATCTGGAGGCACATACTCTCTGTTACAATAAAAACAACACTTAAACCTAGAGCACAGTATCATATTAACTTTGGGAAATTTTGGAAGGACACAGCTTTGCCAAAGCACTAGTTCGAACCTTGACTCTGCTATGTATTGAATTTTATGTAAAATAATGCTTTTACTGAAGCTTTCCCTAAATTATTAACACATTGTTTAAAGGGCACCTATTTAATGAAAAATGCAGCCTCCTCCATAACCCCTTAGCTGCCCTTACCATCTCCAATGAAGGTGCGTTTTCCACCATCCAAGGTAGAAATAAGCTTTTACCAATTTGCTAATAATTTAGACAAAGTAACAGAAAGAAATAACATGAAGAAATAGCACAAAGCCC
>JAKVIS010006497.1:0-10346 GCA_033119425.1 Bufotes viridis
CAGAGCAGGGGTTCCTGGTTGTCTCCCATTGACTTCCATTATACTCATGTGCTCGGCCGAGCACAAGAATATAGCAATGTGTTGGGGTCGAACACCCAAACACCCGAATACTTTGAAGCTCATCACTATCAGGAACCTAAGAGGTCGATATGATGTGGCTGAAAGAAATTGTCATGGTGGTCTAGCCAATTGAAGAAGACAAGGAAAGAGAATGTGTATAATCAGAGGAGACATCACTGGAAGCAATAGGCATGCAGTGCTGTATTCTCTTTTATGTTTGGTAGCACAGAATGTAACATCCATGCAAATATGTCTTTAGCACAAGGGCTTATAGGGGGTTGGTTTGATAATTTGGCACTGGGGGTGTGGGGGGTCTATTTCAATTTTAAAATCAGGTAGCAGAAAGGCTAGAATCTACCCTGGATAACGCTCATATATTTTTACACATGCACCACAGAATTAGGCAATATCATTATTAGTGTTGAGCAAAGCGAGTTTCAGATAAAGCATCCATCTCTTCGTTCAACTTTGGAAGAATACAGTATGGAGATTCATCTCTGTACAGTATTAAAATGTATGGGCTCTAATGCGCCGAAGTAAGTTATTCACGAAGTAGCGCGTGACTTCGTTGAATAACTTCGGTAATTGATTTTTAACCACTGTCCATCCGGGCCATTTACCCCCTTCCTGACCTGGCCTAATTTTTCAAATCTGACATGTGTCACATTATGTGGTAACTTTGGAACGCTTTTACTTATCCAAGCCATTCTGAGACTATATATATAATATGTAATATTTATTACTTAATATTCCCCATATTTCTACTTTATGTTGGCATCATTTTGCAAATGTAATTTTATTTTTTTAGGGCGTTAGAAGGCTTAGAATTTTAGAAACAATTCTTAACATTTTTAAGAAAATTTCCAAAACCCACTTTTTAATGACCAGTTCAGGTCTGAAGTGAACCGCATTGTAGAAATTTCTAAAGTTCACTTTGTTGGCAGATTTTCCATTTTAATCAATTTTTTCCTTAACACATTGAGGGTTAATAGCCAAACAAAACTCAATATTTATTACCCTGATTCTGCGGTTTAAAGAAACACCCCAAATTTGGTTGTAAACTGATATAAGGGCACACGGCAGGGCACAGAAAAAAAAGGGTGCCATATGGTTTTTGGAAGGCAGATTTTGCTGAACTGGTTTTTAGATGCCATGTTTAATTTGAAGCCCCCCTGATGCACCCTTAGGCCCCTTTCACACGGGAGTGATTTCCGCGCGGGTGCAATGCATGAGGTGAATGCATTGAACCCGCACTGAATCTGGACCCATTCATTTCTATGGGGCTATGCACATGAGCGGTGATTTTCACGCATCACTTCTGCGTTGTGTGAAAATTGCAGCATGCTCTATTTTGTGCGTTTTTCACGCAACGCAGGCCCCATAGAAGTGAATGGGGCTGCGGGGAAATCGCAAGCATCCGCAAGCAAGTGCAGATGCAGTGCGATTTTCCCGCAAGGTTGTTAAGAGACTGGACCCGAGTGGATAAGGTGAGTTAATTTTTTTATTTTTAACCCCTCTATCCACATTGTACTAAGCATTCTGTATTGAGAATGCTATTATTTCCCCTTATAACCATGTTATAAGGGAAAATAATAAAATCTACAGAATACTCTACCCTAACCCAAACTTCAGTGATGAAGTCCGGGTTGGGGTCTGGGTACCAAACATGCCGATTTTTCCCACCCATTAACGCATTAAAACGCTTTGCACTCGTGAGTAAAAAACGCGCATTTTCACGCAACTCACCCGCCTCTTATCCGGGCGTCAAACATGACGCTCGTGTGAAAGAGGCCTTACATTAGAAACTCCAAAAAAAGGCACCCCATTTTGGAAATTAGGGGATAAGGTGCCCGTTTTTTTTGGTACTATTTTGGGGTATATATGATTTTTAATAGCCTCATATTATGATTTTTGTGAGGCAAGGTAACCAAAAAATGGCTGTTTTGGCACTTTTTTTTTATTTTTTACAACATTCATCTGACAGGGTAAATCATGTGCTATTTTTATAGCTCAGGTCGTTACGAATGCAATGATATCAAATATGTCTACTTTCTTTGTTAGTTTGTTTCAGTTTTACATAATAAAGCATTTTTTTTTTAAAGTATGTTTTTGTTTCTCCATTATCGAAACGCCTTTCATCTTCTGTCGATCATCTTGTGCAGGGGCTCTTTTTTTGCAGGAAAAGTTGACGTTTTTATTGGTAGCATTTTTGATCATTCATTATTTCACTTTATGGGGCAAGGTGACCAAAAAATTGGTTGTCTTAGCACAGTTATTATTAATTTATTTATACAGCGCTCACCTGAGAGGTTAGGTCATGTGAAATTTTTATAGATCAGATCGTTACGGACATGGCAATAACTAATATGTATACTTTTTCTTATTTATTTAAGTTTTACACAATAATAGCATTTTTAAAGGCAAAAAACTGATGATTTAGTGTCTCCATTGTCTGAGAGTCATAGTTTTTTATTTTTTGACCGATTATCTTAGTTCGGGACTCATTTTTTGCAGGATGAGGTGTCGGTTTTATTGGTACTATTTTTGGGGGCACGCCTTTTTGATCGCTTGGTGTTTAAATTTTTGTGATGTAAGGTGACAAAAAATGGCTTTTTTGTCACTATTTTTATCTAAATTATTATTACGGTTTTCACCTAAGGGGTTAGGTCATGTAATATTTTTATAGAGCAGGTTGTTACGGACACGGCGATAACTAATATGTATAATTTTTGAAAAGTTATTAACTTTAAAACAATAACAGCATTTTTGAAACAAAAAAATGATGTTTTAATGTTTCAATGTTCTGAGAGTTAAAATTTTCGAGCAATTTTCTCATGTAGGGGCTCACTTTTTGCGGGATGAGGTGACGGTTTTATTGGTACCATTTTGTGGGACATTTGCCTTTTTGATCACTTGGTGTTACACTTTTTGTGATGTAAGGTGACACAAATAGCTTTTTTGACAGTTTTTTTTTAACCCCTTAAGGACGCATGACGTACCGGTACGTCATATCTTTAAAAGTACATTGCGGCGCTGCAGGGGTAATTTGAACAGGATGCCTGCTCAAATCATTCAGAAGGCATCCTGTCACAACGCCGAGGGGGATCATGGGACCCCCGCAACGGCGATCACAGCAAACCGCATCAGAGACTTAAAATGTGTTAAAGTGTTAAATTATACCGGGGGGGCTTTGCAGGCGGCGCAAGCGGTGCGGCAGGTGAGATCGCGATTGGTGGTCTAGTGGGCATAGCAGAGTGTCAGCGCATTGCTGAGACTCCGCTATAAAAGGCTGACATCTGTGCTGTGATGTCAGCCGTTTAACCGCTTCCATGCCACGGTCTGTACGGACCGCTGTATGGAAGAGGTAACAGGGAGGGAGCTTCCTCCCTCTCCCATCGGGGGCTGCTCTGCCCTTGCAGCCCCATATTCTTTATGGGATTGCAGAGGGATGGAGCTCCCTCCCTCTCCATCACCCGCTGCTCTGTTCTGGCAGCAGGTGATGGTTACTATGGCAGCAGGATGCTTTCAGAGGCATCCTGCTTGCCATAGTAATGTAAGTCTGATCTGAATTCTGCTAAAGGCAGAAGTCTGATCAGACTATGTAAAGTAAAAAATACAGTACAGTACACTATATAGTGTACTGTACTGTATTATACTGACATCAGACCCACTGGATCTTCAAGAACCAAGTGGGTCTGGGTAAAACAAAATAAAAAAAAAGTGGAAAAAAGTAAAAATAAAAAAAACACATATCACTGAATAAAAAAGAAAATACACTACACATATTTGGTATCGCCGCGTCCGTAAAAAAACCTGCTCTATAAAAATATCTCATGACCTAACCCCTCAAGTAAATACCATAAAAAACTAAGAATAATGGTGTAAAAAAAGCCATTTTTTGTCACCTTACATCACAAAAAGTGTAATACCATGCGATCAAAAAGGTATATGCCTCCCAAAATAGTACCACTCAAACGCCATCTCATCCCGCAAGAAATTAGCCCCTACAGTACGACTTGTTTGTTTTCTTCTGTTTATGATATATGTAGTTGATAATCAAACGCAATATGTTTGCATCTCACCTTTCTTAGTTGACAGGCGAGTGAAGGGCGAGTGTATCTTGACATTCTCTTCTCTTTATCTGATTGGTTTTTACTGATCTTTTGATGTTTTATTGTTTTGTCTCTCACATGCAATACACCTTTTCTGTAGGCCCTGCTTGGCCGATTTATACGAACTTGTCTTGTTTGATATCAGATAAATAAAGAATTAAAAAAAAAAAATAATTAGCCCCTACATAGGACAGTCGCTCCAAAAAATAAAAAGATATGGCTCTCAGACTAAGGAGACACTAAAACATTTTTTTTCTAAAATGCTGTTATTGTGTTAAAGTAAAATAAATAAAAAAACAGTATACATATTAGGTATCGCCACGTCCGTAAAAACCTGCTCTATAAAAATATCACATGATCTAACCCCTCAGGTAAATATCGTAAACATTTTTAAATAAAAACAGTGTAAAAAAAACTTTTTTGTCACCTCCCATTGCAAAAACTGTAATAGCAAGCGATCAAAAAGTTATATGCACTCAAAAATAGTGCCAATTAAACCGCCATCCCAACCCGCAAAAAATTAGCCCCTATATAGGACAATCGCCCCAAAAAATAAAAAAATATATGGCTTTCAAACTATGGAGACATTAAAACATGAATTTTTTTGTTTCAAAAAATGATATTATTGTGTAAAACTTAAATAAATAAAAAGTATATATATTATGTATCGCTGCGTCTGTAACAACCTGCTCTATAAAACTTACACATGATCTAACTCCTCAGGCGAACACAGCAACAAAAATAATATAAATACCGTATCAAATGCCATTTTTGTCACCTTACATCACAAAAAGTGTAATAGCAAGCGACCAAAATGTCATATGCACCCCAAGATAGTGCCTATCAGTCATCTCATCCCGCAAAAAATTTGCCCAAACATAAGACTGTCGCCCCAAAAAAATAAGAATATGGCTTTCAGAATGGCGAGACTAAAAAATTTATTTTTTCAAAAATGCTTTGTGATGAAAAACTGAAACAAAAAAAACATAAAAGTAGTCATATTTGGTATTGTTGCGTCCGTAACAACCTGCTCTATAGAAATAGCACTCAATCTAATCTGTCAGATCAACTATGCAAATAACAATAAATAAAAACAGTCCCAAAACAGCTATTTTTTTGCAAATTTTCCATTTTAATCCATTTTTCCAGTAACAAAGCAAGGGTTAACAGCCAAACAAAACTCAATATTTATTACCCTGATTCTGTAGTTTGCAGAAACACCCAGGGCATGGAAAGGAAGGGAACGCCATATGGTTTTTGGAAGTCAGATTTTGCTGGACTGGTTTTTTAACACTATGTCCCATTTGAAGCCCCCCTGATGCACCCCTACAGTAGAAACTCCAAAAAAGTGACCCCTTTTTGGAAACAACGGGATAAGGTGTCAGTTTCGTTGGTACTATGTTATGGTAAATATGATTTTTGGTTGCTCTATATTACACTTTTTTTCAGGCAAGGTAACAAAAAATAGAAATTCTGAAATTTCATCTCCATTTGCCAATGACTCTTGTGGAACACCTAAAGGGTTAACAAAGTTTGTAAAATCGGTTTTGAATACCTTGAGGGGTGTAGTTTCTTAGATGGAGTCATTTTTATGGAGTTTCTACTCTAGGGGTGCATCGGGGGGCTTCAAATGGGACATGGTGTCAAAAAAACAGTCCAGCAAAATCTGCCTTTCAAAAACCATATGGCGTTCCTTTCCTTCTGGCCATACAGCAGTTTATGACCACATATGGGGTGCAAACTACAGAATCGGGGCAATAAATATTGAGTTTTGTTTGGCTTTTAACCCTTGCTTTGTTACTGGAAAAAATAGATTAAAATGGAAAATTTTCCAAACAATCAAAATTCTGAAATTTTATCTGCATTTGCTATTAACTCTAGTGGAAAATCTAAAGGGTTAACTATGTTTGTAAAATCAGTTTTGAATACCTTGAGGGGTGTAGTTTCTAGAAGGGGGTCATTTTGGGTGGTTTCTATTAAGTAAGCCTCACAAGGTGACTTCAGACCTGAACTGGTCCCTAAAAAGTGGGTTTTTGAAAATTTCTGAAAATTTCAAGATTTGCTTCTAAACTTCTAAGCCTTGTAACGTACCCAAAAAATGAAATGGCTTTCCCAAAATGATCGATACATAAAGTAGACATATAACTTTTTTTTTGGCAGTATTACTATGTATTATAGAAGTAGAGAAATTGAAACTTGGAAAATTAGAAATTTTTCGAAATTTTGGGTAAATTTGGTATTTTTTCATAAATAAAAATTAAATTTTTGACTCCATTTTACCACTGTCATGAAAAGTACAATTTGTGACGAAAAAACTTTCTCAGAATTGCCTGCATAAGTAAAAGCGTTTAAAAACTATCACCACATAAAGTGAGACTGGTCAGATTTACAAAAAATGGACGGGTCCTTAAGGTGAAATAGGGCTGAGTCCTATTAAGGGGTTAATAGTGTGGATGGGGTGGATAATGTGATATATTTATAGAGCCAGTCGTTACGGATACCAAAATGCCAAATATGTCTATTTTATTTACTTTTTTCTATTTTTAACATTTTTTTAATTACTTGATTGGGGGATTTACATGTGAAAAGTTTATAGTTTTTTCTAGAAAACACTTTTTTTTTTTTTACACTTTGCTTCTCCAATAAGGTCATATAATACCTCTGGGGGGACATTTAACTTTACCTTTTTTTTTCACTATTGATTTTTCCTGTAACTGGGGATAACATAGTAGCCCCAGTTACAGGGGAAATACACCCCCCAGAGAGGCTGTACAGCAGAATACAATGTGGTACAGCCTCAGTGCAGGGCTGATCGAGGTCTGTGGAAGACCCGACAGCTCCTGCACTTTTCCAGACCCAGCAGTCACATAACCACCGGGCTGGGACAAGAAGCGCATAGCGCTTTCTGATCTCTATACACAGCGCTTGTTGAGCACTGTGTATACAGCGATCTTTTCTCTGGGTTGCCCTGCTGTCACTGACAGCTGGCCCCCTGCTCAGCAGCTGCACGATTAGAGTGCAGCTGCCATCTCTGAATGGACATTCAGAAATCATTATAAAGAAAAGACCATTGACCATTTCCATTCACATAGCCGCATGAGTGCTTGTTTTTTCCGGCCAACTTATACTTTTAATAGTATCGTTTACTATAACATAGTATAAAGTTGGAAGCTAATAAAAGAAAATCCAAATGGGGTTAAATTGGAAAAATATGCAATTCCAGCACAGTTTTAGGCCTCTTTCACACGAGCGTGCCCGGATTAGGTCCGGATTAGGTCCGGATGCGTTCAGTGAAAACTGTGCGATTTCACAGGCAAAGCCATTCAGTTTTCCCTGCCATTGCGTTCAGTTGTTCAGTTTTTTCTGCGCGGGTGCAATGCGTTTTGATGCGTTTTTCAAGCGCGTGATAAAAAATGGAAGGTTTACAAACAACATCTCCTAGCAACCATCAGTGAAAAACGCAACGCACCCGCACTTGCTTGCGGATGCAATGCGTTTTTCACTCAGCCCCATTCACTTCTATGGGGCTAGGTCTGCGTGAAAAACGCAGAATATAGAACATGCTGCGATTTTCACGCAACGCACAAGTGATGCGTGAAAACAAACGCTCATGTACACAGACCCCTTGAAATGAATAGGTCAGGATTCAGTGCGGGTGCTATGCGTTCATGTCACGCATTGCACCCGCGCGGAAAACTTGCTCGTGTGAAAGGGGCCTTATAGGTTTTGTTTTTACACTGTAAAACTTTTATGCTGTCAAACTAACCAGTTACCTTCATTCTCCAGGTCAGTATGATTATGGTGACACCACAGTTATATAGATTTACTTGAGTTGTGTAATATTGAAAAACTTAAAATATTGGAAACAATTTTTTTTTTCATCACCATATTCTGACCCCCATACCTTTTATTTAATTTATTTGGAAGGTGAAGTGACGAAAAAACGACGGTAAATCAACCATTTTGATTTTTTTTTCCTGTTATGACATTTGCTGTTTTAAATATTTTCCCTTTTTAAAAGTACAGGCATTTTCAGATGGTGATGCCCATGATGTTCATTTTTTTTTATTGTTTATTTATTTATTTTATTTTAGGGAAAGGGGGGGATTTGAGTTTTTTTTTCTTGTTTTTATTATGCCAACCAAGATGACTATGACATGCAACCATTAGATTGTACCTTGTATTTTGTTATTAATATGTATCCATTACAGACTACTTAATTATATATTTTGAAATGCTGTGCTGCCGCCTACAGGGCTGCATTGCAATATACTAGTAATTGGCACTTGTATGGTCTACATAATGATGATAGGTGGTAGCATTCTCTTAAGTGAAACTACCACTCTCAGCATACTTTTACACCTGTTCAGGGCATACTGCGACCTCTAAATTTCACACTTTACATACTTACTAGTTATGTCAAGTGCTAACCTGAATATGAAAATTTTATCTGTACTG
Organism: Bufotes viridis; assembly: GCA_033119425.1. Lineage (NCBI taxonomy): Eukaryota > Metazoa > Chordata > Amphibia > Anura > Bufonidae > Bufotes > Bufotes viridis. The sequence continues at coordinate 8,631 of JAKVIS010006497.1, forward strand.
GTCCGTTTTTGAGCTGGTGCTGTATAGATGCACCACATTGCTTCTCAAATTCGCGATATATCACGAATATTTGACCGAATATTCATCATATATTCATGAATTCGATAATTCTCTAAGTTTGTTCATTATTTTCATCCGAAAAAAAATTTGGCGTAATGTTTACATATTGACATATGCATAAAAACAGACATGACACTGCTGGTCTTCAAAGTCCTGGAAGTTTGGAGCAAAGCAGATAAAAATTGTTTCCAGCAGTTTTCGAGACGTTGAGGAAGAACTCTTGATTACTGTAAGTATTTTTCCATTACATCACTGCATTCGATAACACTTTGCATGCATAGCATTATAACGGCTTCATATGCAGATAGATTGTTTAAAAATAACCGCGGATTTGCAAATTATCATTAGTGATTAGGGTTGAGCAAACCAGAACCCGGACATTTCCGTAAAAGTTCGGGTTTGGTGTTCGGCGACTTGTTGGCGCTTTTTGAAAGGCTGCAGGGCAGCCAATCAACAAGCATTTCACTAGTCTGCCCTTAGAAGCCATCACAGCCATGCCTACTAATGGCATGGCTGTGATTGGCCAAGAGCAGCATGTGACCCAGCCTCTATATAGGCTGGAGTCACGTAGCACCGCACGTCACTCTGCTCTTCTCAGTGTAGGGATAGGATCCTGCTGCTGCTGTGAGAGATGAGATTAGGGAAGAATTCTGTTGAACTCCGTGGTGTTAAATCTTCAAACTACAGCGATTATTGAGGGTGCTATAATACATTTTTATACCCAGCCCTGAGCCCAGTGACAGGGAAAAATAACTTTTAATCCATCTGCTAGTTCAGTGGGCATCGGCGGCCATTTTTTCAAGTCCAGTGCACTTGCAACTGCATGTGAACTGCCTGTGTTCCAGAGACATTACTTTAATTCTGTTCTGGTAGCTCAGTGGAGGACAAATTACCTTTTTTTGGACAGTCAAGTACCCTTGTGGCCTGCAGTGCATACCTGGCAGTGAAAATGATTCAATTATATCAGTCGATCACATATTTTTGTGAACTAAAGCAATTTTTTATCTGTCTGCAAGAGGCACTGCATATCTGACAGTCCAATTAAATGTTACATAATGCAGTTAAATTGCTGCTATAAAAGATCTAATTTGTGCAAGATAGCAAATTTGAGTGCTACGCTGCATTTCTGACAGTCCAATACAACCGAAACATACTGCATTTACATTGGTGCTACAGTGATCCCGGCTCTCCCGCTGTAACTTGCGTGCCTCTTTTAGCAGCGCGATACCGGCTCTCCCACTGTGACTTGCACGTCTCCTGTACACTATCTGCGGGAGAGCCGGGACCGCGCTGCTAAAGGAGGCATACCACGCATGCGCGGGCTGTACGAGCACGGTCCCGGCAACTTTAGCTAATGTCAGTTATGCAGCAGAGGGGCAGGGTTAGGGCAGGGAAGGCGATTTTTAGATGATTTCAAATATAGGAAAAGCGCAGGAAACACTGTTGGAAAAGTCTTGTGGGGCATTATCAGGTACTATTCATGGTTTATGAAGTCAATTCCAGGTGACAGGTTCGCTTTCAGCACAGCCAGGGAAAAACGACAGCAGACAGTTGTGAAACTCATCTGTTTGGGAGACAAACCCCACACAACGCAGGAGCTCAAGCCCGGCCTGGTGGTGTGCGATAATGGGCGAAATCTCGTAGCAGCTCTGGGCC
>JAKVIS010006499.1:0-10079 GCA_033119425.1 Bufotes viridis
AGAATATAACTACTATAATACTGCTCTATGTACAAGAATATAACTACTATAATACTGCTCCTATGTACAAGAATATAACTACTATAATACTGCTCCTATGTACAAGAATATAACTACTATAATACTGCTCCTATGTACAAGAATATAACTACTATAATACTGCTCCTATGTACAAGAATATAACTACTATAATACTGCTCCTATGTACAAGAATATAACTACTATAATACTGCTCTATGTACAAGAATATAACTACTATAATACTGCCTCCTATGTACAAGAATATAACTACTATAATACTGCTCCTATGTACAAGAATATAACTACTATAATACTGCCTCCTATGTACAAGAATATAACTACTATAATACTGCCTCCTATGTACAGAATATAACTACTATAATACTGCTCCTATGTACAAGAATATAACTACTATAATACTGCTCCTATGTACAAGAGATATAACTACTATAATACTGCTCCTATGTACAAGAATATAACTACTATAATACTGCCTCCTATGTACAAGAATATAACTACTATAATACTGCTCCTATGTACAAGAATATAACTACTATAATACTGCCTCCTATGTACAAGAATATAACTACTATAATACTGCTCCTATGTACAAGAGATATAACTACTATAATACTGCTCCTATGTACAAGAATATAACTACTATAATGCTGCTCCTATGTACAAGAATATAACTACTATAATACTGCTCCTACTGTACAAGAATATAACTACTATAATACTGCTCCTATGTACAAGAATATAACTACTATAATACTGCTCCTATGTACAAGAATATAACTACTATAATACTGCTCCTATGTACAAGAATATAACTACTATAATACTGCTCCTATGTACAAGAATATAACTACTATAATACTGCTCCTATGTACAAGAATATAACTACTATAATACTGCCTCCTATGTACAAGAATATAACTACTATAATACTGCTCCTATGTACAAGAATATAACTACTATAATACTGCTCTATGTACAAGAATATAACTACTATAATACTGCTCCTATGTACAAGAATATAACTACTATAATACTGCTCCTATGTACAAGACTATAACTACTATAATACTGCTCTATGTACAAAGAGTATAACTACTATAATACTGCTCCTATGTACAAGGAATATAACTACTATAATACTGCCTCCCTATGTACAAGAATATACCGTACTATAATACTGCTCCTATGTACAGGAATATGGCTACTATAACACTTGCCTCCACGTGTACGAGAATATAACTACTATAATACTGCTCCTATGTACAAGAATATAACTACTATAATACTGCTCCTATGTACAAGAATATAACTACTATAATACTGCTCTTATGTACAAGAATATAACTACTATAATACTGCTCCTATGTACAAGAATATAACTACTATAATACTGCTCCTATGTACAAGAATATAACTACTATAATACTGCTCCTATGTACAAGAATATAACTACTATAATACTGCCTCCTATGTACAAGAATATAACTACTATAATACTGCCTCCTATGTACAAGAATATAACTACTATAATACTGCTCCTATGTACAAGAATATAACTACTATAATACTGTCTCCTATGTACAAGAATATAACTACTATAATACTGCCCTCCTATGTACAAGAATATAACTACTATAATACTGCTCCTATGTACAAGAATATAACTACTATAATACTGCCTCCTATGTACAGGAGATATATCTACATATAATACTGCTCTATGAACAAGAAAGAATGTAACTACTATAATGTAGCTCCTATGTACAAGAATATCACTACTATAATGCACCACGCTCCTATGTGCAATGGGAATATAACTACTTTAATACTGCTCCTATGTACAAGAATATAACTACTATAATACTGCTCCTATGTACAAGAATATAACTACTATAATACTGTTTCTATGTACAAGAATATAACTACTATAATACTGCTCCTATGTACAAGAATATAACTACTATAATACTGCTCCTATGTACAAGAATATAACTACTATAATACTGTTCTATGTACAAGAATATAACTACTATAATACTGCTCCTATGTACAAGAATATAACTACTATAATACTGCTCCTATGTACAAGAATATAACTACTATAATACTGCTCCTATGTACAAGAATATAACTACTATAATACTGCTCCTATGTACAAGAATATAACTACTATAATACTGCTCCTATGTACAAGAATATAACTACTATAATACTGCTCCTATGTACAAGAATATAACTACTATAATACTGCCTCCTATGTACAAGAATATAACTACTATAATACTGCTCCCTATGTACAAGAATATAACTACTATAATACTGCTCCTATGTACAAGAATATAACTACTATAATACTGCTCCTATGTACAAGAATATAACTACTATAATACTGCTCTCTATGTACAAGAATATAACTACTATAATACTGCTCCTATGTACAAGAATATAACTACTATAATACTGCTCCTATGTACAAGAATATAACTACTATAATACTGCTCCTATGTACAAGAATATAACTACTATAATACTGCTCCTATGTACAAGAATATAACTACTATAATACTGCTCCTATGTACAAGAATATAACTACTATAATACTGCTCCTATGTACAAGAATATAACTACTATAATACTGCTCCTATGTGTACAAGAATATAACTACTATAATACTGTTCCTATGTACAGGAATATAACTACTATAATACTGCTTCTATGTACAAGAATATAACTACTATAATACTGCCTCTATGTACAAGAATATAACTACTATAATACTGCTCCTATGTACAAGAATATAACTACTATAATACTGCTCCTATGTACAAGAATATAACTACTATAATACTGCTCTCTATGTACAAGAATATAACTACTATAATACTGTGTAACGCACTGAATTGATCAGTTAGATCTCAACTATGAGAGTCCTGACATCCACCCTATCACACTACTTGAGTGTTGATGAGTCTTTTGCGGTTGCTCATGTGTACCCAGGCTGCCTCTCAGTCTTAAGCCGGAGAGTATGGGTAACAAAAATCATGTAATCACACTAAAGATAGAGGTAAAACCACAGTGAGGAAAGTTCGTTTTAGGAATCAGAGTACAGGATTAAAGTTCATGAATAACAGCCTAGGCAATGTTCAGAAATCCAGGCCTGCAGTACTACTAGCTCACTAGCGAGTCCTTCCCTTCAGTAGAGCAATGTCAGTGAATGAAATGACAGGCTGGATACTTGCTGTTATGTCATGATCCTAGTGTGGAGTTGGATAAGGTAGGTGAGGGTTTCTCCCTGAGGTTCAGAGCTGCAGGTAGTTAGAAACCAGGCCCCCGTGGTGAATGGAGCAGGCAGGGTGCGCACTCATTAGTGGAACACCCCAGCAGCACCTGGCCCTATTTATTGACCTGCGTGGATGGGCGGAGCCACCTTAGACGCCCAGCTGCCACTGCTTCCAGCCGGGAAAACAGCGATCGTTGTCATGGTTGGGCACAGGGCATGGATCCAGGTTGGAGCGCAGAAACAACGTATTCCAGCAGCAAATTCTTAAGGACCCTCCGGGTACCCCAGTAGGGAGGGTCGGTCGGGAAATCTCCTTCTGTGGAACAACCTTGAGTCTGGGTGCATGGACGCCCCCGCACATCTTGCCAAGAGTCATCCTGAGACCCGAACCCTTCCATCTAACGAGCACTGGATCCTCCCCTGCCTTCTCTCCTGGGAGCTGAGAGTTGCTTTCTAACCTCAAATTCTCCCCACCACGGACATCTATCGGGGAGGGTTGAGGAACCCTGTGAGGGAACGGGCTAGGTTTAAATGTTTGAGCAACCATGAATGTGGGATGTACCTGTAGTCGAGAGGAAGGTGTAAGTCTCACCGTGGTTAGTTGATAAATTCTTTCATCAGGAACGGACCCAAAATTGCCTACCCAGTTTCTTAGCAGGTACCCCCAACCAAGGTTTCACACACAGCCCCAACCTGATAAGAGGATTTTCTCTTCTGTGACGGTCGAGTAGATCTCTCTTGCCTTTCCTTTTGCCCGAGGTTGTCTTCAGCACGAGGTTGTTTGCAAGGTAGTTACATAATCATCTGTGGCAGGAACGCTTGTAGGAAGGCTGATTTGTAGAGAGACCAGGGTGGGAATCCATAATTAGCAAAGAATGGACTATGTAGAGTGGAGGAATTTACAGAATTGTTGTAAGCTACCCGGCAAGAGGAGTAGGTTTTCCTGTCATCTGAAGGAATGAGCAGGACATCTGTAAATTGTTCAGACACACTGGTTCACCCTTCCGTCTGGCCTAGTTTGGGGGTGTATGTAGAGACATTCTATGGTCTAGGGACATTTGGAGTCTAAGACAAAGTGCCTCCAAAATTTGGATATAAATTGTGAACCCTGTCTGATATAATCTGGGTAGATTCATGTAGTTTTACGACATTGACAGAAAGGCCTCGGCAGTTTCACTGAGGAAGGTAATTGAGGGCTATGAAGTGCCACCCTAGTTAGTAGGTCTACTACAACCATGATGGTGTTGTTTCCTCTGGAGCCGGGGAGTTCACAATGAAGTCCATTGAAACTCCATTCTAGGGTCTGTTGGGATAGGAAGACTCATAAGAAGGCCATATGGTCGATTGCCATCACTTTTGCATGAGGCACACAAGTCTCACATGGGAAACATATTGCTTAATTTCTTGGTCATGGCCACCTAGTTCCTGTATCAGGTTTATGGTTTCCAGCAATTCCAGGGTGTCCCGCGAGGGGTGTGTCATGGCAGAGTTTGATTACCTGGGTAGAGAGGAGCTGGTATGTACAGTAGGTTGCTTTTTGTAGAGAACCCCGCTATTCCTTCCGGGTCCCCGGGGGATGTTAGCACAGTCAATTTTCAGAGCATCCTGGGCTGGGTTTCCAATTATGGTATGAACTTGTTAGGTGTATAATGATGTGGGCTGTGACGTGGCAATATCACAGACGATAGGCGCCAGCTTTTCCTTGAAATTGGCCCATAAGTACCTGAAAGCTCTAATCTGCCAAAAACTCCACCGCACTGATGCTGACAGTGTTTTACTGGTTTTCAGGTATTGTACCACGGTGATCCCATGTATATTGTGATGGGGTGTTGGAACTCATAGGTGCCTCCAGTTCTCTAGGGAACATTTCATGGCAAGAAGTTCCTTTCCCTATGGGTAGTTGATTTCAGCTGTTTAGAGTCTGGGAGTAAAACCCGACAGGATGGTGGATGTAGAAGAGCTCCGCTGACAGAACAGCTCCTATGGCTGCCTGTGATGCACTACTCACACAGATAGTTTGGACTGAATGCTAGAATTGGTGCTGAAGGAATTTGTTCTAAGTAACTCAAAAGCTGATTGGGCCTCCATGACCAACAAATTTCGTATTGACACTGAAGTCTGGTTAGGGGTTGATAGAAAGAGAAGTCTTTGATGAATTGTAGAAGTTCGAGAACCCTATGAAACGCTAGGCCTAGAGTCCGGAATCGCCAGTTTTGGATGCAGTGACTTGAATTGATCCATCTGGTTCCTAGTGAGATTATATAACCAAGGAACGAAGGGAGGTAGTCTCAATATACACTTTTCAATATATATGATGGACTAAGACCAAGAAAATTTAAATCATTGTTTCCTGTAGATCTTGTAGGTTATCGGAGTAGACCATGATGCCATCTAGATAGATGACAACACATACATCTAGTAGATCCCTAAATATGTCGTTGATAAAGTTTTGGAATGTGGCAGGCATTACTGCAATGCTTCTAAAGGCATTACCATATACCGAAGAGACTGCATCGGGCGCGAGCAGTTTTCCATTCATCCCTGGTTCTAATCCCAATCGTTGTGTTGCTTCTCCAAGTCCAGTTTATGTAGATACATGTTTGAAGTCTTTCAATAAGCTCGGATATTAGCGGCAGGGGGTACCGTTTTTGATTGTTATTTTATTTAATGCTCTGTAATCCAACAGATGGTCTGAGGTCACAAGTCTTTGTTCCTACGAAGAACATACCTGCGGCTGCAGGGAGGTTGAAGGCCGTAATGAATCCCTTCCTTAAGTTCTCTTCTGATGGCTGTTTGAGGTGGTCAATTGGTTGTACAATGGGGAAGATCTTTCAGCTTCACTGTCTGGGTGGTGCTCCATGGTACCTGTGAGGCTCATATGTAGGTTTCCGCTATCTTGCACTAAATAATTCAAAACTCTGAGTATTGGGTAGGGACCCACCACCTTGTTAGCAAAGAGAGTTTAATAGGAACAGGTCTCCTGCAATAACGTGAGGCATACCTCCCCTGTTCCTAGAGAACGGTTGAAATCGAGCCATGGCAAGCCTAAAATGATGGGAATCAAGGGGAGGTATGACATCAAAAGGATAAAAATTTGTGTATTATTATTGTCACCAAAAGGGGTTGAGTCTGGGCTATGAATTTGAGGTTGTACTCATCAATAAAACTCAATGGATATCGATATATACATCTTTTCCTTGTATGGGGAATTTCTTATTTCTCTCTACCAGATGCTTATCGATAAAATTCTGAAGCTCCCGTGGTTCACCATTGCATCAACGATGTTCGTTTCTGTCCCAGCCAAGAGACGTATAAATGTAACTATTACTTCAGGTTGTTATCTTTTTCTGCCTCTGTTACAGAACGCTATCATTTTACCTTTCATGTTTCTTTTCTGTATGGTAGACATCTAACAACCAATGGTCATTTAATGCATTGTATAGCAGAGGTTGAGGTTCCGCTTCCGGGTCTTCTCTTCAGCGTCAGAGACCACGAATTGCCCTACCTCATCATCTCGCTAAGGTATCCGCTATCTGTCTCGGGTGGGTGTAAACTCCTGAGACTCTCTCTCGCCCGCACGCTCCTTGCAGCGCCGCCTGTCAATGGTGGCGACCGTAACAGCGGCGAGTGGCGTGGCAGCTCTCCTGGCGAATCACATCCTCAGGCCTGGGATAGACCGAGATCGGAATCGATTTAAGAGTGAGACTATTCATCTTGTCCAAGGGCCCAACGAGTATTCCGCAGCCAAAGTCCTCAACGTGGTCGCCTCCCTTGCTTTAGGTGCTAATGGCGGTCTCCAAGAATAGTTGTTGTTGTGGTCCTCGTGAAGAGGCCATTGTTTCAAGAAGAAATTGGCGAGGAGAATCACACCGGGTCTTCCTCTTTCTAAATAGGTGTTAGCCTATGCCTGGCCTCCCCTGAGTGTACGAGATCAAGGGTGAGTACTTTGTTCTATCGGTAGATAGGTCCTAGGGCGAATTGAAACATCAGCTTGCACGTTATTCAGGAATTCGCGGAACTGCCTCCGGCCTCCTGAGAAAAGTCTGTGTGGACTGATCTTTAGTTCCGTCCATCGTGGTGGTGTTCCCAGCGATTTGCACGAGGATCTCGCAACGTCTGATTTTCAATTGCATTCTGTACGGTCACGTTATGGGTTTCCAATCTTCTCAAAGAGGGCGACTATGTGCCGCGAGCTCCGCTGGATCCATGAGGGTTCCAATTATGTAACGCACCAAATTGATCAGTTAGATCTCAATCATGGAGTTCCTTGACATCCACTCCTATCACACTACTTCTGGAGTGTTGATGGAGTCTTTTGCTGTCGCCAGTGTGTGTACCTAGGCTGTGCTCTCTCAGTCTTAAGCGGAGTATGGGGCAGTACAAAATCATGTACATGCGTCACTAGAATAGATAGAGTGTAAACTCACAGTAGAGGGGAGAGAGTCTGCTTTAGAATCAGAGAGTACAGATTAAAGTTCATGAATAACAGTTCTAGGCAATGTTCAGAAATCCCAGGCCTGTGCAGTACTAATAGCTCACCAGCTGCAGTCCTCTTCTGCAGTGAGCAAATGTTCAGTGAACAAAATGACAGGTTGATACTTGCTGGGTTAGGAAGTCATGCAGGATCCTCTGCAGGTGGAGCTGATGGTAGGTAGGGTTTCCTGGAGGTTCAGAGTTGCAGGTAAAGTTGGGAAACTTGCGGTCCTTTGGTAGTTTGAGCAGGCAGGGTGCGACTCCATTGGGGTGGAACACCCTGTGCACCTGGCCCTGGCTTATTGACCAGTGGTGGCGGGCGGAGCCACCCAGACGGCCCAGCGCCACCGCTTCCAGCCTGGGAGGCAACAGCGATCGTTGTCATGGTTGCCAATAGGCATGATCCAGGCTGAGCTAAACCACCGTATCCTTACATACTGCTCCAAAAGACCATAACTACTATAATACTGCTCCTATGTACAAGACTATAACTACTATAATACTGCTCCTATGTACAAGAATATAACTACTATAATACTGCCTCCTATGTACAAGAATATAACTACTATAATACTGCTCCTATGTACAAGAATATAACTTCTATAATACTGCCCCTATGTACAAGAATATAACTATAATATCATGTTCCTATGTACAAGAATATAACTAATATAATACTGCCTCCTAGGTACAAGAATATAACTACTATAATACTGCCTCCTATGTACAAGAATATAACTACTATAATACTGCTCTTATGTACAAGAATATAACTTCACTATAATACTGCCCTATGTACAAGAATATAACTACTATAATACTGCCTCCTATGTACAAGACATCATAACCACTATAATACTGCCTCCTATGTATAAGAATATAACTACTATAATACTGCTCCTATGTACAAGAATATAACTACTATAATACTGCTCCTGTGTACAAGAATATAACTACTATAATACTGCTCCTATGTACATGAATATAACTACTGCATAATACTGCTCTAATATACAAGAATATAACTACTATAATACTGCTCCTATGTAACAAGAATATAACTATTATAATACTGCTCTATGTACAAGAATATAACTACTATAATGACTGCTCCTATGTACAAGAATATAACTACTATAATGCTGTATTTACAGTGCATTAATTATGGATTTTTATGTAGGTCAGGGATTATACATTTGTATGTAGGGTGCAGATTATACATTTATATGTAGGGTGCAGGGATTATACATTTGTATGTAGGGTGCATGGATTATACACTTGTATGTGGTGCAGGGATTATACACCTTGTATGTAGGGTGCAGGGATTATACATTTGTATGTAGGTCAGGATTATACATTTATATGTAGGGTGCAGGGATTATACATTTGTATGTAGGGTGCAGGGATTATACATTTGTGTGCAGGGATTATACATTTGTATGTAGGGTGCAGGGATTATACACTTGTATGTAGGGTGCAGGGATTATACACTTGTATGTAGGTGCATGGATTATACACTTGTATGTAGGGTTCAGGATTATACACTTGTATGTAGGGCGTAGGGATTATACACTTGTATGTAGGGTGCAGGGATTATGGATTTTTATGTAGGTGCAGGGATTATACACTTGTGTTTGGAGAATGTTTGACCAGTAGAGCCAATGATATTAGTACAATACATTCTGTCCATTTTTGCGAGAAAGATCCACTATCGGCCGCCTCTTCCGTCCCGGCCATTGCACCTTTGCTGTCTCCCATTGAAGGATTTGATGAGCGTTGGGACGCCTTTGTCTGTAAATAAAGCTGCGCCTGAGGTGGAGGCGGCTGGGTGTACCGCAGACTCAGCAACCATGGAGGTAATGTAGTGCGTGTCAGCGCAGATTGCCTCTGCCCCTCGGATGAACCGCGCCGGTGTCATCGTGACAGTAAGGAAAGGTACTGGTTTCAACAACCCATAATTGCACACTTCATAATTTTTTATGGTCACCTTAATCTGTCGCACGTTTCTCCATGACAGCTCCTGAGACACAAATTCCCTGAAGATTACTCAGCTTCGGGAACTGATCGACTCGCAGGAGCAGGCACATTATCATTAGAGGGTAACAGCCATGATCCCGTCGTGTCAGGGGTCATTCCGCAGCTGACACCTGGGCCTTGGGAGAGAGGTAGCAGGGAGGGCCACTTTCTGGGCACAAGTGAGACATCTAGCCCAATATCATGTGAATCTGCAAGGTCTTCACACTTCACTAAAACACTACTTACCTACCAAAACAGTGGATTATCA
>JAKVIS010006500.1:0-10345 GCA_033119425.1 Bufotes viridis
AGAATAGTGAGTGCAGCTCTGGAGTATAATACAGGATGTAACTCAGGATCAGTACAGGATAAGTAATGTATGTACACAGTGACTCCACCAGCAGAATAGTGAGTGCAGCTCTGGAGTATAATACAGGATGTAACTCAGGATCAGTACAGGATAAGTAATGTATGTACACAGTGACTGCACCAGCAGAATAGTGAGTGCAGCTCTGGGTATAATACAGGATGTAACTCAGGATCAGTACAGGATAAGTAATGTATGTACACAGTGACTGCACCAGCAGAATAGTGAGTGCAGCTCTGGAGTATAATACAGGATGTAACTCAGGATCAGTACAGGATAAGTAATGTATGTACACAGTGACTGCACCAGCAGAATAGTGAGTGCAGCTCTGGAGTATAATACAGGATGTAACTCAGGATCAGTACAGGATAAGTAATGTATGTACACAGTGACTGCACCAGCAGAATAGTGAGTGCAGCTCTGGAGTATAATACAGGATGTAACTCAGGATCAGTACAGGATAAGTAATGTATGTACACAGTGACTGCACCAGCAGAATAGTGAGTGCAGCTCTGGACCAGCTGTTCCTGAGCTGCAATTACCTGTGGGTGTGGTCGCCTGTGGCTGTGTGCTGCTGCTGCTCCTGAGCGTTTGGAGGAAAACCTATCCACCTGAGGCCGGCTCTCTCCTCCCCAGGGGAGAGTGGGTTCTCAGGCATGAGCGAGGAAGCAAGCCCCAGGCTCCTGTTCCCAGCGGCAGGCCTTCAGGGGACAGGAGAAGCCAGCGTTTGGCCTGCATGGAGGACTCAGGGGTAAGAAGATCTGGCAGGAGTCGCAGTAATGTGGCTTCTGTCTCCCCTGAGTCTGTGGACCGAAGGAAGAGCCGCAAGGCTGGATCCATTAAGGAGGACCCGAATGCCAGCATGGGTGAGAGTGGCCCTTCCGGGGCCCAGCAAAAGCCGAGTGCTCACGGAGGTGAAGCAGATCTTGAGGAGGAAGGCTGGGGCGTACTGAGGGCCCGGGAGTCCATTTCCACCTACGGATCCCGGGTCATGAGCCACCTCCGTGAGTACGAAGGCGCGACTAAGACCCTGAGGAGGCTCCGGGAGGAGCTGCGCGGCTTGAGGTCTTGTGTTGGAGTGGCCCCAAAGAGGAAGAAAGCAGGGGCTGCAGAACCAAATAAAGCAGCTACAAGCTGACATTGGAGAGATTGAGCAAAGAGCGGACTGTACTCCGAGAGAAAGCGGCCCGTTTAAGGAAAAACTCCTAAGCGAGGCGTTTTCGGAAGATGGCGGAGGAGAAGGGGCAGATGGGGCTGCAGCCTGACAGCCAGGTGGAGAAGGAACCAGTCGAGCAGGAGGAGGATGATGATGATGATGATGACCAGCAAGATCCACCTGGCAGCCTGCAGGAGCAGAATCCGTACAGTGGGCCCCCTGCACGCCAAATAGCAAGGTCACCCAGCTGCGGCTCGGGGGATGAGTATGAGACCTGCAGCCCGGGAGGGGCCCTAATGGAGGAGATCCAGCTCCTGGAGTCCCAGTGCGTTTCCAGGACTTGTGCTTTGGTGATGAGTTGCCACCGGAGACGCCTGGGGAGGGAAAGAAAAAGGCTAAGAAGACCAAGCTCCAGGAGCAGGTAAGATATGTATACACCCCCTCCCTGGGACCCCGGGTCGACCGCAGGGCCGGCTCACTGTATTAGCCCCTCTTCTCAGCCCAGCCCGTGTCCTGCAGTGGACTCGGTGCAGGAGAAGAGGGAGAGCGAGGTATCTGATATGGTGGTGAGCTCCGTCTCTGTTTGCAGTAATGGGGATGGAGCTGGTGCGGCACCGGCTGAAAAGCCGGACAGGAAGGTTACTGCGGGGGATGAGAGGAAAATCTCTGGCGCTGGAGCTTGCTCCCTGATGGGAGGAGGGGTGGCTCCACGCCACAGATGGCTGCGGGAGCTCCGATGGCTCCAACCGCTGATGGCGCTGTTCCCTCGGGACAGCAGAGGCATGAAAGGAGTTGTCGGAGCTATGGCGATTACGCCTCCCAATGAAGGACAAGAACTGAGGCCAAAGCCTTTGTTTTGTATTGGCGCTGCTGGTCCAGATGAGCGGCGCCATGAAAGAGCACAGATCAGCAACGTTTGGATCAGCGGCGCCCAGTAATGGATCAGCGGCGCCCAAAAGTTGTAAATAACAGTACTGAGGAAGCGGAGGGCAATGATAAAAGTGGGGTTGGGGCTGTGTCCTGTCTTTCGGGGGCAGCTCCGGCCCCAGGAGCCCAGTGATGCTGAGGTACCAATCATTACACCAGAACACACCGGTTCAGCCAGTATGAGTGAGGGAGCAGGTGGGGGGCAGAAAGTTTTTGTTAATAAAAATATGTCTGGGGGTTTGGATGGTGGAGTGAATGGTGTTAGGAGGGAAGGAAGGAGGTCGCAGAATCTGTTGTAAGTAAGGCTGGTTTGGGGATGGAAGATATGGAAGTGGGCGGTGGAGGGTCTTTGGTAAGTGGGGAGGGTGTGGAACCTGGTCCGGTTGCCCCCGGCTGTGGCAGCCCCTGTGCGCAGCTTTGCTACTGTCACAGCCGGGGTGAGTAGGGGGCCCTCCTTGTCCTCTGGCTCTGGGGACGGCGTTTTGCAGCGGCGTCTTCTGGAAGACTCTAAAGAGAGGAGAGCACAATCAATGTAGAGGGGAGGGAGGTTGATCTATCCTTTTGGATAGATAGGCATAGCCTCTCAGCCTTCCGAGCAAAGGAGCGGGGAGACCACGTGGTCCCTCCCGACAACTGGGCAGGGTGCTCTCCGTAGGAATGTGGTCCGTCTGAGGTGGAGGGGCAGTGATACATGTCCTTCAAGATCAGAAGTAGTTGAGCTCCTTCTAAAGATGGGCTTCAAGGCGACAGACATCTACGCCTTGATACATCCCTATGGGACCCCTGAGTTCGATGTCAGCTTTGTTCGGCCGGAGGGACTTGAGCTCTTCTGGTCGAACTATGAGATGGCAAAGGACGAGCCCAGCTGGCGAGATTTTGCCGTCCAGGCAGTGTCTCGTCAGAACAACGTGAAAGAGGGTGACCGTTCTAACCCGTAACGAGTCACTCTCGTGTATTGACATCATGGCGTGGCTCGGCCGATATGGGGAGGTGGTGGAGGTTCCCAAGAAGAACAGGGATGAACATGGCATCTGGTCTGGGGCCTGGGCGTTTATGGTAAAACTTAGGCTTTTAGGAAACACAGTTACTCACATACCATCTGCCACCTTCCTTGGAAGGGATCGCATCAGATTTTCTACCAGGGTCAGCCGAAGCTCTGTCACAGATGCGGCAGCCCACACACTTCAGTGCTAACTGCACTGTACAGAAGTGCTCGCTGTGTGGGGAGATTGGCCACCTCGCTGCATCATGTGCAGAGATTAGGTGTCACCTGTGTGGTGACTTAGGTCACCCATTCAGTCGCTGCCCTCATTCCTTTGCCAATGCGGTCAATGCCCGGCGGGAGGAAGCCGTGAGGCCAATTCTACTGGGGCAGGGGCTGGCAGAAGTGAAGGAACAGAGGGGCCAGGGAAGAAAAGTAAGCAAAGACGCCTGCCCAACTGAGGCGTCAGGAAAATCGCCCGAAGGGAGAGGGAGATGGGCGAATCCCGGGAACCTCAGGCAACTGGGGAAGCTGGGATGACCTCTGATCTCACCCTGAGACTGCTGCTACTGCTGAGGCCCAAAGGGACAGTGAGCTGGATGAGGAAGTTAGGAGGATCCAGGAAGAGGAAGGTGCCATCTCCTCATTATCCCCCATGACAGGGGAAGTGGGGGATGGCAAAAGCAGGGTAAAAAACGTACAGGGAAAAGGGAGATTTAAGATCTTCTCCCACCCACCAGATGCCAAAGGAAGGTACAACCAACCCCCTCTGATTAGTCTCTCAAACCGGTTCCAAGCCATTGGTGACACCTCCCCCTCCTCAGGGGAGGGAGCCGGTGGGGAGGTTCCGGGAGT
The DNA here is from genome assembly GCA_033119425.1 of Bufotes viridis. Classification (NCBI taxonomy): domain Eukaryota; kingdom Metazoa; phylum Chordata; class Amphibia; order Anura; family Bufonidae; genus Bufotes; species Bufotes viridis. Next base: position 3,978 of record JAKVIS010006500.1, read on the forward strand.
TGCGGTGACACCTGGGCCTGCGGGGGACGCCGAGCCTCCTTCTACTGGGAAAACATGTCCTCAGGGGTGGGGGCTGGCCTGGAGTCAGAGCACAAGGACGGAGGTGAAATGGACACATCTGTGTGTTTGAAAAGGGTAAGCCATCATCTGATGCAAAAGATGGTGGGGGCAGTGGGAAAAGAAAGCCATCTAATTCAATCACCCATGATGGCGGCACTCACTCCCGTTGACGCTGGCGTCCATTAATGTCGCCAGCATTAAGTCGAGATACGGCTAGATTTGCGGCCTTTGATTTTTCAGCCGGGTTGAAGCTGACATTTTGTTTTTGCAGGAGACCAGGCTGCCAGATTTGGCATCTGTATTTAAAGCTAAAAGGGAGTGGAGCGCGGATCCTCCTACTGGTCTCTTGCGGCCGAGCCGTATAAGCGGGAGTGGCAGTCCTTTTTACTGCACCGGTAGAATGCCGACGGGTTATTGAATTAGAAATGGGGAGGTGCCTGATCCTGGATGTCCTCATGAGGGGACAAGAACTTCGTCTAATTAACATCTATGGTCCCCAGTCCAAGTGGGACCGGAAGTGTCTCTTCATGAGGATCAAGCCCTATCTTTTTACAAGTCGGCAGGTGGTCTTTGGAGGGGACTTTAATACTGTCACGAGGCCCCAGGATGAGGGAGGTTCAGGGACAAGCTGACTTACGACAGCGTCGCGCTTAATAGTATAGCTAGTGAGGCTCGCCTGGTGGATGTCCACATTCGGCACACCCCAGGCCACCCAGGGTTCACCTATCATAGGGGTAGTTGTAGGTCTAGAATAGACAGGTTTTATTTAAAGGAGGAAGCCGTCTCTTCAGCCGTTTCCGCTGTGGAGGTGGAGTTCTCCGACCACTGTATGATTTTGTTTTCTCTGAATGTTACAGAGACCCCCGAATGGGAAGGGGCTACTGGAGGCTCAATTCGTCTCTCTTGGAAGAAGCGGAGATAAGACAGTCCTTTGAGGATTTCGTTCAGAGCCAGGTACCATTGCTGGATCTCTGCAGCAGTAAGTCTGAGTGGTGGGAGATCTTCAAGGAAAGGGTGAGGAGATTCTTCCGCCAGCTCTCGAGCCTCAGGAGTCTGAGTAAGTATCGCCTGTATCAGGGCCTGAGGAGGAAACTTCGAGACGTCTTGTCTCGACTGGGGGTAGCCGTGAGGAGATCTCCAGAGTGAAGTCTTTGCTTATGAGGTGTCAGTACGATAGGCACGCATCTTTGGTTTTGAGAGGGATTACGGGAAATACCGCTCGCCCGACCCTTACAGAAACTGCAGGATGTCAGTGAGTAGTAAGATTGTGTCAGGACTGATTGATAGTACGGGTTCTCTGAGAAGGTCCAGATCAGGGATCCTGGAGGTTGTCAGATCCTTTTACTCACATCTCATGGCAAGGAGGGATCTTGATCGTGATAAGATATCGGCTTTCCTGACTGAAACTGTCCCTGAACCAGGGTGGAGCCCTCTCTTGACGTTTTGGCGGAAATGATCAGTGAAGAGGAAGTCAGTCTGGTGATTGAGGGGCTTGCTCCCAAAAAATCACCTGGTCCGGATGGCTTAACATCTGAGTTTTATAAGACCTTTAAGGACACCTTAGTTCCCCTCTTGACTGAGGTATTAAATGAGTGTCTTTCCTCGGGTACTCTACCAAAGTCAATGAGGAGAGTCGGCCCTGATCATCCTGTCAAAGGGTAAGATCCTTTCCACATTGAGAATTGGCGTCCCATAGCGCTCCTCGGTGTGGACAGAAGATTCTGGCAAAGGTGCTATTTAATCGGCTGGTGAAGTTTGCACCCCAGCTCCTTTCTGGGGCCCAGCATTGCTCTGTTCCCGGCCACAGTACTTTTAGTGCTGTGCTCAGTGTCCGGGAGGCCGTGGAGCAGGGCAGGGCAGGTCACTGGAAGGGGTACATGCTGTCCTTGGATCAGGCAAAAGCATTTGATCGTGTTAACCACGAGTACCTCTGGTCTGTCCTTCTGAGATATGGCCTGCCCGGGGGTTTGTTGATTGGCTTAAGACCTTGTATGCAGGGGCAGAGAGTTTCCAGCTTGTGAATGGTTGGATTGGCCGTCCTTTTGGGGTGGGATCTGGGGTTCGCCAGGGTTGTCCTCTGAGCCCGCTTTTGTACGTGTTCGCGATTGATCCCTTCCTTAGAGGGGTTGATCGTGGGCCGTTGGCGGAGCATCAGGATGGACCGGGCGGCTCCGGAGACCACACTGAGAGTGGTGGCGTATGCTGATGGCGTAACTATCTTTGTGTCTTCGAGGAGGAGGCAGAGTGGGTACTGTCTGAGGTAGAGCGCTACTCAGAGTCATCTGGGTCCAAGATCAACCGGGATAAGTGTGAGAGTCTCTGGCTGGGAGGTGGAGATCCTGGTTTCGATCTCCCGGACACCCTTCCAGAGCCCCAGTTATCTACAAAAGTCCTCGGCATTGAATTTGGCCAGGGGATTACCCCCATCAAAATTGGGATAGCAGGCTTAAGATTGCCGCTCAGAAGGTGGACCAGTGGAAGGGGTTGGTCTTTGACCCTCAGGGAAAGGGTGAACATTATCAAAACCTATCTGATCCCTTTGCTGTTATATCTGGGCAGTGTGTGCGTCTTGCCGGAACCTTTCTGGACTCGGGTCTACAGTCTGTTCTTCCAGATGTTATGGGAAACAGACTGAACCTTGTCAAGAGGAGGTTACTTACCGTACGAGGAGACTAGGAGGGTTGGGTATGGTCAGCCCTGTGGTGTTCCTGGTGAACACCTTTATTAAGATTAATCTCTCGAACCTCTGGAAGAGGGGCTCCTCCGTGGGTAGCCTCCTGTCGGGGATGGTTTCGGCCTTTCTTCCAGGAATGGGAGACAGGGGGCAAGTGAAGGATCTCCGCACACCACATGGGCATCTCCGGCTTATGCTGCCCTGGTTCTGAAGGTATTACGTCGGTGGGGTCTGGGGATGTGGGAAATCAGGACTCAGTCAAGGAGACTCCTTGACCAGAGGGTTCTGTTGACCCATTTCCAGAAACCTCTGGCCCTCAGGGACTGCCCAGGTCGGGATCTGAGGGTCGGGTTACTGGCTTTTAAATTCCAATAGGATCCCCTTGAAGTTCTTTGACTTGACTTGGCGCTGCTTCCATGGGAAACTGTGTGTGAGGGACAATCTGAAGTGTAGGAGCTCTGAGGACAGGGGGTGTCCCCGTGAGGAGTGCGGTGGTGTGCTGGAAAGCATGGACCACTTCCTGCTTCATTGTCCCTTTAACACAGAGGTTTACACCAGGGTGGGGACCTCCATTGGCTGGCCTAGGCTGGTCACTCTTTCCTATGCGGAATGGGCCTATGGAGCATTCAGACACCTGGGCGGTAGGGACCTCTGCACTTTATTCCTAGTCAGCTCAGTGGTCAGGTACTACCGTGGCATGCACGGTGTTTAGTTTCGACCTTAGCGCAAAATCCTCCCCGTGGATGAGGTGGTTAGGAACATTCTCGGAGACCTGGTGAAGGTGCGCTCTCTGGAGTACGAGAGGTTGGGGCGGGTAGAGCCTCTCTCCTCTGGAGGGTTTTGCCTTTAGGGTACCCTAGCCTGTTGTCTCCCCTCCCGGTGGTGGGCTGAAGCTGACACTGTAGATTTTTGTTTTGTTTTGGTGGCTGTATGAGGACATAGGGCTTGCAGGCGCCGGACTAGGCTTTAATGGTTGTGTGTGGCTGAGAAGCCTCACGGGTGGAGTAGTGAGGTTAAGGTCTACTATGTAATGTAGTTTATATGTATATTTGTATTTGTGTAGGTTGAGTTGTCGGGTGTAGTGTTAGGTTGGGTGGTGGGTAAATGGGGAGGGTTCCATGGAACATTGGGGACTTTGGGACATATAAGAAAATCCTGGGCTGGTTCATGGGCGTCTGTTATCATGTACTGGGGGCATGGGATGCGGGACCAGCTCAGGGACCAAAAAAAAAAAAAAAAAAATTTTAAAAAAATATATGCGTGTGTGTATATATATATATATATATATATATATATATATATATATATAAAAAAAAAAAAAAAAAAATTGTGTGTTGCATTGGGGTGGTGGTGGTTGGGCTTTTTGTAAGTTTGTTTAACTTCTGTATTTGTTAAATTTCTGTATTTGTTAAGTGTAGGTAGGTGCAACCGGATCAGGAAGGTTAGTACATGTACATAGATATTGTAAATATTGTATATATTGTACATAGCTGGTGTTCTGTGGCGAGTGATGGGCTGGACCGGTGCTGTCTGCGCGCGCGCTGAGGAGCATCATGTCCTGTATGGTTGGTTTGGTCTCTGTTTTTATATATTTATTTATCTGTTTTGTTTTAAAATTTTAATAAAGAAATACAGGATGTAACTCAGGATCAGTACAGGATAAGTAATGTATGTACACAGTGACTGCACCAGCAGAATAGTGAGTTGCAGCTCTGGGTATAATACAGGATGTAACTCAGGATCAGTACAGGATAAGTAATGTATGTACACAGTGACTGCACCAGCAGAATAGTGAGTGCAGCTCTGGAGTATAATACAGGATGTAACTCAGGATCAGTACAGGATAAGTAATGTATGTACACAGTGACTGCACCAGCAGAATAGTGAGTGCAGCTCTGGAGTATAATACAGGATGTAACTCAGGATCAGTACAGGATAAGTAATGTAATGTATGTACACAGTGACTCCCCTTTATATAGTATACTTGACATCTCTTCATATGCAGCCTACAAAAGTAATTTTGAGAAGTTTCAGCCGGAAGCCAATAACCTGGCCTTGCCTTATGATTACATGTCGGTGATGCACTATGGAAGGTAAGTGATCTAAACATGTTTAGCTTCAAATTAAAACTGTCTGATTATAAATTGTAACCTGATATACTACTATTATATGATAATATTCTCATACATTTCTTTCGTCTGGTTAGATATGCCTTCACCAGCGTCCTCGGACAACCCACAATAGTGCCAAAGCCTGACGCCACCGTCACTATAGGGCAGAGATATGGACTGAGCAGCCTGGACCTCGTGAAGATAAATCATTTGTATCAGTGCGGTGAGGAAAATAATTATATATTTTTTTATTACATAACAGCATAATTTAAAGAAGACCCGTCCCCTTTCCTGACATGTCTGTTTTAGTAACTACTTGCATCCCCCATATAATAACAATTCTAGAGTGTCTATTCTCATGACTCTACTTTGTGCCATTCCTCTATTATTCCTGCTGGAGAGTTATGAATGACTTGCCAGCAGTCTGCAATAAAGGGTCAGCTGGGTGTTCACCAGTTGTGCAGGTGTCCCTGCACAGTCTGACTGAAATCTAGTTAATGCTGCTAGTGTCCAGACAGTGCAGGGGCGCAGCTCCAACAGGTAACACCCATCAGGACTGTTATGTGCAGACTACTAGTCATTTGTTCATAATTTCTAATAGGAATAATAGAGGAAAGACAACATAGAGTGATAATAATAGCTGTTGCAGAATTGTTATTACATGGGGAATGCAGGAGGTCACTAACACAGACTGCGTCAGAGGAGGTGACAGGTCCTCTTTAATCCCTTCCTGACATGTCAAGTCTTTCAAATGGCACCGGCTCTGGAGTGGAGGCGGCGCCATGGCTGCCCGTGCCTGCTGTTTCATGCAGCAGACACCCAGCGGCAAATGTCCGCGATCGGCAGCAATGCCCGAGCCCCTCGAGATGCCATGGACCAGGCACAGAACCTGGAAAGTGCGTGCTTCCCGGGTAGAGGCGCCTTCCTCCGGTGGGAGAACGGAGAAGGCGTTCTTACTATAGTGATGAGCCTGAACCTGTACTAGGCTTCCAGGCTCCTTATTTGTATATTACAGTTCAGGCCAGCAGGTGGCAGCACTGGGCTGTAATATGGTAATTTCTGCATAGAATAAACGTAGCAAATTCCATTATTCTATGCCAGTTGCAAACTGAGGATTTGCAAGTTGGGAGGTCCAATTAGGGGACCTAACAAAAGTTTTTAAGAAAAGTAACAAAAAAGTTTTGAAAAATATTTAAAAAATTAAAAAAATATATATATAAAAATTCAAACCACCCCCCTTTCCCCAAAATAAATAAAAATGATTATAGGCATTCCCACATGCCCCCTATAGATAAAATATAAACAGATCCCGTATGGTGGCTTGATGGAAGAAAAAAAAATACCTGGTTCGCTGTTTTTTCCAAGCTTTGCCCTACAGATCGACCCTAGCACCCCTCAGTACATTATACAGGCAGCCCGTTGATTTTAATGGAGCAGCATTGCCAATGCTTCTTATTCCCTGAGGTGGTGCTGCAGCAAAACTCTGGGATCCCTATGGCAATGAGAGGACAGTGGAGGAAGTG
>JAKVIS010006501.1:0-10243 GCA_033119425.1 Bufotes viridis
TCGACAATTTCCATTTATGCAAAGAGTCAGTATTTGCAGTGTTGGCCCTTCTTTTTCAGGACCTCTGAAATTCGACTGGGCATGCTCTCAATCAACTTCTGGGCCAATTCCTGACTGATAGCAACCCATTCTTTCATAATCACTTCTTGGAGTTTGTCAGAATTAGTGGGTTTTTGTTTGTCCACCCGCCTCTTGAGGATTGACCACAAGTTCTCAATGGGATTAAGATCTGGGGAGTTTCCAGGCCATGGACCTGAAATGTCAACGTTTTGGTCCCCGAGCCACTTAGTTATCACTTTTGCCTTATGGCACGATGCTCCATCGTGCTGGAAAATGCATTGTTCTTCACCAAACTGTTGTTGGATTGTTGGAAGAAGTTGCTGTTGGAGGGTGTTTTGGTACCATTCTTTATTCATGGCTGTGTTTTTGGGCAAAATTGTGAGTGAGCCCCCCTTGGATGAGAAGCAACCCCACGCATGAATGGTCTCAGGATGCTTTACTGTTGGCATGACACAGGACTGATGGTCGCGTTAACCTTTTCTTCTCCGGACAAGCCTTTTTCCAGATGCCCCAAACAATCGAGGCTTCATTGGAGAATATGCCCCAGTCCTCAGCAGTCCATTCACCATACTTTCTGCAGAAGATCAATCTGTCCCTGATGCTGCCATTCCTGAGCAAGCTCTGCACTGGTGGCACTCCGATCCCGCAGCTGAATCCTCTTTAGGAGACGATCCTGGCACTTGGATCACTGGGTCAAAAAAAAAAGTGAAAAAAAAGGTAAAAATTAAAAAAAAAACATATCACTGAATAAAAATTAAAAAAATTTAATACACTATACATATTAGGTATCGCCGCGTCCGGCGTTATACCAAGCGATCAAAAAGGCGTATGCCTCCCAAAATAGTACCAATCAAACCGCCATCTCATCCCGCAAAAAATGAGCCCCTACATAGCAAAATTGCCCAAAAAAATAAAAATATATGGCTCTCAGACTATGGAGACATTAAAACATGATTTTTCTTTTCTAAAATGCTGTTATTGTGTTAAAGTAAAATACATTTAAAAAAAAGTATACATTTTGGGTATCGCCACGTCCGTAAAAAGCTGATCTATAAAAATATCCCATGATCTAACCCCTCATGTAAATACCGTAAAAAAATAAAAATAAAAATTACATTTTTGTCACCTCACATCACAAAAAGTGTAATAGCAAGCGATCAAAAATTTATATGCACCCCAAAATAGTGCCAATCAAACCGTCATCTCATCCTGCAAAAAATGATACCTTACATAGGACAATAGCCCAAAAAAATAAAAAAAAATATGGCTCTCAGACTATGGAGACATTAAAACATTATTATTATTTTGTTTAAAAAATTATATTGTTGTGTAAAACTTAAATAAATAAAAAGTATACATATTAAGTATCACATATCCGTATCAACCTGCTCTATGAAATAACACATGAACTAACCCCTCAGGTGAACACAGCAAAAAAAATTATAAATACGGTGTCAAAAGCTATTTTTATGTCACCTTACATCACAAAAAGTGTAATAGCAAGCGACCAAAATGTCATATGCACCCCAAGATAGTGCCAATCAAACCGCCATCTCATCCCGCAAAAAATGAGCCCCTACGTAGGGCTGTCGCCCAAAAGAAAAAAAATGGCTTTCAGAATGTGGAGACACTAAAAAATATTTTTTTTTTCAAAAATGCTTTATTATGAAAAACTGAAACAAAAATTCCCAAAAAGTAGTCATATTTGGTATTGTCGCGTCCATAACAAACTGCTCTATAGAAATAGCACACAATCTAACCTGACAGATCAACGATGTAAATAGCAAAAAATAAAAACGCTCCCAAAAAAGCAATTTTTCTTTTCAAATTTTCCATTTTAATCAATTTTTCCAGTAACAAAGCAAGGGTTAACAGCCAAGCAAAACTTAATATTTATTGCCCTGATTCTGTAGTTTGCAGAAACACCCCATATGTAGTTGTAAACTGCTGTATGGCCAAACGGCAGGGCGTAGAGGGAAAGGAACGCCATATGGTTTTTGGAAGGCAGATTTTGCTGGACTGTTTTTTTGACACTATGTCCCATTTGAAGCCCCCGATGCACCCCTAGAGTAGAAACTCCATAAAAGTGACTCCATCTAAGAAACTACACCCCTCAAGGTATTCAAAACTGATTTTACAAACTTTGTTAACCCTTTGGGTGTTTCACAGTTAGGCCTCTTTCCATGATGGACCATGTTATTGGACCATGTGATGTGAAGTCATCACAGGTCCTTTAGAATACAGCTAAAGCTTAAAGAGAGAAGAGAGATCGCCAACTACGCCATCAAGTGGCTAAGGTAAGTTAAGTTTTTTATTTTTAACCCCCTAATCCTCATTTTACAATGCACTCTTTATTAAGAATGCTATTATTTTCCCTTATAACCATGTTATAAGGGAAAATAATAAAGATCTGCTAGAAGCCGACAATATCGGACTGCATCACGCGATTTCGCAGTTCACTTCTATGGGGCCTGCGTTGCGTGAAAATGCAAAATATAGGCATGCTGCGATTTTCACGCAACGCAGAAGTGATGCGTGAAAATCACCGCTCATGTGCATAGCCCCATAGAAATGAATGGTTCGGATTCAATGCGGGTGCAATGCGTCCACTCACGCATGCAGCGCGAGCTCACCGTGTGAAAGGGCTTACTGGCAAATGAATAATTTCTATTTTTGTTACCTTGCCTCAAAAAAAGTGTAATATAGAGCAACCAAAAATCATATTTTACCCTAAAATAGTACCAACAAAACTGCCACCTTATCCGTAGTTTCCAAAATGGGGTCACTTTTTTGGAGTTTCTACTGTAGGGGTGCATCACGGGGGCTTTAAATGGGACATGGTGTCTAAAAACCAGTCCAGTAAAATCTGCCATCCAAAAACCATATGGCGTTCCCTTCTTTCTATGCCCTGCCGTTTGGTCGTACAGCAGTTTACGACCACATATGGGGTGTTTCTGCAAACTACAGAATCAGGGCAAGAAATTGAGTTTTGTTTGGCTGTTAACCCTTGCTTTGTTACTGGAAAAAATTGATTAAAATGGAAAATGTGCCCAAAAATTGAAAATCTGAAATTTTATCTCCATTTGCCATTAACTCTTGAGGAACACCTAAAGGGTTAACAACGTTTGTAAAATCAGTTTTGAATACCTTGAGGGGTGTAGTTTCTAGAATGGGGTCATTTTTGGGTGGTTTCCATTATGTAATCCTCACAAACTGATTTCAAACCTGAACTGGTCTCTAAAAAGTGGGTTTTTGAAAATTTCTGAAAGATTTCAAGATTTGCTTCTAAACTTCTAAGCCTTGGAACGTCCCCAAAAAATAAAATGGCATTCCCAAAATGATCCATACATGAAGTAGACATATGGGGAATGGAAATTAATAACTTTTTGGCGGTATTACTATGTATTATAGAAGTAGAGAAATTGAAATGAATTTTTTTTACTCCATTTTACCAGTGTCATGAAGTACAATATGTGACAAAAAAACTATCTCAGAATGGCATGGATAAGTAAAAGCATTTTATAGTTATTCACACATAAAGTGACACTAGTCAGATTTGCAAAAAATGGCCTGGTCTTTAAGGTGAAATATGGCTGTGTCCTTCAGGGGTTAAGGACCCAAATGGACAAAAGAGCAGATGTTTATTTAAAACAGAACTGGGAGGCCTCTGCGGCGGTTTTTAAACCTGCTATTGCCGCTACTTCTGTTGCTAGGTTCCTAAAAGTGTGGATGGGGGAGTTAGAGGCTCACAATAAGGGGGGGTACCCCTAGAGAGCAGTTACTTTCTTTTTTCCTACTATAAATAATGCTTTAGATTTTTTAGCAGACACTTCTGCCGACTCTTTAATATTTTCCGCTAGGGATTCCACCTCATCTAACTGTGCCTGTAGAACAATTTGGTTAAAGGGCTGGAATGGGGATGCTAGTTCCAAGGCTAAGCTTTGTGCTATTCCTTGTTAAGGTGAATTTTTATTTGGGCCCGTCCTTGACGATATACTAGAAAAAGCCTTAGACAAGAAAAAAGGTTTTCCCTCCATTAGTCAGCCCCCTAGGAGGTCTTTCCGTCCTAGATTTAATAGAGAGAGCTTTAAAGGCATTTTACAGGAGCTGCTAGGAAGTCTAAGTTTTTTCCGGGTCTGATGCCTCAAAACTGCAGTCCCAATGACGCCAGGCCCCCACTTGGTGCTCAGAGTCTGCAAGATTGGGACAGAGGCCTTCTCTCTCTGGACGCGGGAATCTATTACCCCAGACTCTGAATTCTTTGGGGTGGTGGATGGATCTGCAGAATCTACAGAGAGGGGTTCCTTGGCTCAGAGAGGCGGTTCTCCCCTTGACCACGGATGCCAGCCCACTTGGTTGGGGAGCCCATGTAGGGTCCCTTCTGTTGCAAGAGAGCTGGTAGAGCGATTCACTATCCCAGTCGCACAATTTCAAGGAATTGAATGCAATCAGGATAGCCTTAGTACAGAGTCTCCTGGTTATCAAAGACAGGAATGTGGGAGTTTACTCGGACAATACGACAGCAGTGGCCTATATCAATCGGCAGGGAGGTACAAGGGCTCAGGGCCTCATGTCTCTCACTCATCAGATTTTCAGGCTAGCAGAAGCTTCTCTATTATCTCTTTCTGCTGTACATCTAAGAGGTACAGACAATGTAAAAGCGGACTTCCTCAGCCGTCAAACCAGGGAGAGCGGTCCCTAAACCAGGGTGTATTCAATCAAATTACAGCATTATGGGGGATTCCGGAGATAGATCTCTTTGCCACCAGGTCAAACAAAAAGGTAGAGGTCTTCTTTTCCCTGTCTCCAGCAGAACATGCGAGAACAGTGGACGCATTGACCTAATCGTGGGAGCAGGGCCTTCTTCATGCCCCCCCCAAAGTTGTTACCAAGGGTTCTCAGGAAGATCAGAGAGGTGAAAGCCACAGTAATAGTTATAGCTCCTTTTTGTCCGAGAAGGGTTTGGTTTTCCTGGCTCCCTAGGATGTCAATAGCAACCCCCTGGGTGCTTCCAGAATCTCAGGAGCTTCTGCCAGAGGTGAAGAATCTGCACCTGACTACCTGGTTGTTCAAAGGGAGATTTTAAAGAGAAGGGGTCTCTCTGAGGATGTGGTTAACACTCTGTTGGCCAGTCATAAGAAGGTCAATTCTGATATCTATCAGAGAGTTTGGAAGGACTTTTACAGATCCGCCAGTAGACCTGTGGATGTGCTAGATGTTCCTGAAATTCCACTTGTATTAGATTTTTTACAAAAGGGATGGAAGAAAAAGGTTAGGCCTAGTACTTTAAAGGTTCAGATTTTAGCATTAAGCGCTTTATTTGAGTTTAAGTTAGCCAAACCTCCTTGGGTTAAGAGGTTTGTGACAGCAGTATCCAAGTTGTCCCCAGTCTGTAAAAGTAGAGTTCCTCCCATAAATTTGGTTCTCTCAGCTCTTTCTTCTGACCCTTTTGATAAGAGCTCCCCAAAAATGCTCTCCCTTAAAATTGCGTTCCTTCTAGCCATTACCTCTGCTAGGAGGGTGAGTGAGATTTCTGCGCTCTCTGTTGACGCTCCCTACTACTGGTAATCTTAGAGGATTGGGTGGTGATTTCTCCTGATCCTTCTTTTTTATCAAAGGTCTCTTCCCATTTTCACCGTTCCCAAGAGATAGTGTTACCCTTCTTCTGTGCCTCTCCTAAAAATGAGAAGGAATCAGAATTCCATTGTTTAGATGTTAGGAGGTGTATTATGCAATATCTACAGGTCACTCAGCCTTGGAGGTCCTCCTCACGTCTGCTGCTTTTGTTTCAGGGAGCAAAGAAAAGATCTCCGGCTTCTTCTCAGATTATTGCTAGGTGGATTAGGCAGGCTATCTCCTTAACTTACTCTTCTAGGGGGGTTGTTCTGCCCTCGGAATTTGGGGCTCACTCTATTAGATTGGTCTCCACTTCTTGGGCAGAGAGATCTTCAGCTTCCATAAAGCAGATTTGTAGAGCAGCCACCTGGAACTCTCCACATACTTTTTTTAGGCACTATAGACTTCAGATACCTTCTAATGAGGGTCTTACCTTTGGCCGTAAGGTAGTTCATGCTGTTGTCCCACCCTAGATAGGGTATCTTGCCTATTCTTCCGGGGTGCTGTCATAGGTGAAAGAGAAATATTGGATTACACTTACTGGTAATCATTTTTCTTTGAGCCTATGACAGCACCTGATTAATTCCGTTCCCAACAAAAATACATATATATATATATATATATATATATATATATATATAAAATAAAAAATGACTAATATATAATGTTTAGGTTATTAAGATGTTATGTTGTTTCTTAGTTCTTGAAAAACGACTGGAGGTAGAGGGGACGGTCCCTCTTTTAAAAGGTGGTTCTGATTCTGGTTTCCTGTCCTGGGGAGGTGGAGGCGGTCTCTCCAGGGGTGCTGTCAAAGGGTTAAAATAAAACCGATTACCATTTTGGCAGTAGTATACTACTGAAAATGAAATAATAAATATTGTCCTTTTGTAGCAATCAACATAAATAATGAAACCTCCCATATACTGTAGATAATTAAAGCAGTTTACTTCTGCTGTGAGGAGATGTTATCTGCACGGTAATCCTCATTTTTATAGTAGGTATGAAATTAGGATAACAGTATAACAGCTCTATTGTTACATTGATAAGTCTAGATAAAATATGCTCACAGATCGACATTGCTTTGATTAATGTAATATGTGATGCAGGGTCGTTATTAGGGTTTTAAAAGATCAAAAACCCAAGTCCCAATGCATGTATGCCGAATTCTCAATCTTACTACCCTTCACCACTCCAAAGACAAATTTTATTTGCTTGATGGATATTACTTCAATTACATTTGGCACTACCAAACATACAGAAGAATAACAACACAACATGGCTATTACATCCAGTGAATCATTGTAACGTCTCCTTTGATTGTAGATGTACCCATTCCTCATCTTCTCTTCTTCATTCAGGGAAGACTGCCATGGTGACTTCTTCCAGTCTCTGTAGTTTGCCACACAGGCATTAAAGGTCCCTCACTTTTCCATCCTCCTCCATAAATTCTCAATAAACAGTTTTCCATCCTAGTACCCCAACAGTGTTATCCTGTTGCAATACTGTGCTCCCCAATACCTGCAAATACTTTACTGCAGAAACAATGCCATACACTTAGCCCCTATGAAAATACTATTATCACACTAAAAGTCCCCTCTAAAATAATTGTGCACAAATAGTGCACCTGGCAGCAATAGTGCTGTGCCAAACTGATGACAATACTACCCTTTAAGTTCCATGAAATTTATTTTGGCATGTACCGGTAATAGTGTGCAAGCAGGGCCGGAACCATCTGTAAGGCGACCTAGGCAACCGCCTAGGGTGCAATTTAGCAGGGGGCGCCGCCGGAACCCAAACCTGGTTGGAAGGGAACTTACACTGGCGGCCGGCGCGGCGCCCCGTTCTCATGCTGCGCCGTCTGAGCGCTCTAAGAATCCTGCCCGGCTGCTGTGCTTGCGTGTGTGGACGTGCGCCGGCCGCTCACTGACCCGGCAACACGTCCGGACCCGGACGGTCACATGGTGGGCTGGGCTCAGGGCGGCTGGGGCCTGGGAGCGTGACTGCACAGTGGCGGGAACCGGGAAGAGCAGGGGCAGCTAGCCTAGAGCGCCTGAGGCGATGCGATCTCACTCTCTGACAGTCACCAGCAGTCAGCCAGAGAGAGAAGAAGTAGAAGCTAGTGGCCGCCCAGCAGCAACTCAGGACAAGACAAGGACAGCTGGTAGGATTGGAACTACTTAGTTGTTCAACTAGAGTCTGTCTGATGAATCATTATACATCAACATACATCAATATAAGTTGCAGGCATATAGCCTAGGCCTAGCTGCCTAGCCAGGACCTAAAGAGTTGCAAAGCTATAACCCTCAACATGCCCTGACAGGCTCAGAAAGAGATATAAGAGAATGCTGAGGATTGTAGTATCACAGGGATATAGGAGCAGTAAACATGGTAGATAGAGCAGTCACAAATCTTATATGAGGTCATTCTGGCCATTTGGGGCAACTGGGAAGGCTATATCCCTGTGATACTACAATTCTCAGCATTCTCTTATAATCTGTTGCTGTCAAGGCATGCTGAGGGTTAGGCCGCAGATGCACATGGCCGTGAGCGGTCCGTGGTATCCCGGCCTGGAATCCTGCAGAGAGCAGGAACGCACAGCGTCATTGGTCGATATGACGCCGTGCACTTCGTGCCGCCGCTACAGTACTGTAATACACTGGTATGATCTATACTATTGTATTACAGTACTGTAGCGGCGGCACGAAGCGCACGGCGTAAATCGTGCGATTTACGAGTAAGCAAACAATCTAATATACAGGCTTGTTTCTTTAGCTATGGCTTAAGTTATGGTAGTTATTCTCCCCCATTCTTAATAGGGGGCTTTATTACAACATATAACTCTCTTTTAATTTAAATGCTGAGAAAGGGGTGGAACATATGTGATGTCATGATATGGGCAGATCATCTGATAAGGGGGGGCGGCAATTTTCATCTTGCCTAGGGCGGCAAAAATCCTTGCACCGGCCCTGTCTGCAAGCAATGCTTCCAAAAATAATTCTGCAAAGCATAGTGTCCCCAATAGTAATAGTGCTCATCTACTACCCCCAAAATAATTGTGCCAAGCAGAGTGCCCTAGACCAGACGTTCTCAACTTGCGGTATGTGTACCCCAAGGCTTTAATTGCTGATTGCTAGAGCCTCTAGTTATTCAACTGTATGGCCATCCTCAGGACGGCTATACAGGTGAATGCTGCGGTAAGGAGCGGGATCCAATGTCTCCCTGCCCCGCAATTCACTTTGATAGGCTTCAGGCCTAGTGCCAGTAGTCGATCAGAGGCTGACACAGGGGGTGCAATGACATTATCATCATCGTACTGCTTGAGCCGGGTCGCAGCCAGCACAGGACACAGGCTGGATGAGGTGAGTAATTATGTTTGTTATTTTCATTTGTAAGCAGCACATTTGGGCCACTGTGGGGGGTGGTCATTATTATAGCTGGGGGACATTATTATAATGGGTTACTTTGGGGCTATTATTATAACTGGTGCACTGTGGGGGGGGGTCATTATTATAACTGGGGCAGCACTATTAGGGAGCTTTAAAGGAGCACTATGCAGACATTAGCACTACAGGCGGTACTATAAGGCTGATTTCACGCAAGCGAGTTCAATGCATTCCACTCGCAGCGTGTGTCTGCGAGAGCTCCCGTCCTGACCTACGTAGCACTGATAGAATGACATAGTATTATATTAATTTATGATGCTATGTAAGCCTTACAGTTATATGTAATATATTGAATAACACTGACAGAATTCCAGACCTCCAAGGGTTACATAGCATCATAAATGCTATACGATCCTACCTATCAGTGCTATGTAGGTCATAAAAAGAGTTCTTGCAGACACGCTGCAAGTTCGACGCATTGAACATGCTCTCTTGAAACCAGCCTAAGGGGCATTTATAACTATAGGGTATTAAGTACTACTGGGAACATTATAGGCAGGCATTATTACTTTTGGAGCATACTATGTTTTTTTTTTTACTACTGGGGGCCACTATAAAGGGAGTCATTACTACTGATGGGCATATTTACTACTGGGGGCATTAGGGTGGACTTTATAACTACAGGGGCACTATGGTGGGCTTTTTTTTCCCTACTGAGGCACTATGGTGGTCTTTAGTACTACTAGGACACTATACATAGTCGTATTTACTACTAGGGGACACTGTATGGGCCTTAATAATACTGGGCCACTGTGGTGGGCTTTATTACTGCTGGGGGAATTTAAGGTAACATAAGTACTACTGGAGGGGCACTATACGGGGCATATTTACTACTGGAGCACACTGTGGGGGCTTTAATACTACTGGATGCATTATGGTGGGCTCTATTTCTACTGGACTCACTATAGGAGGAATAATTACTACTGGGGGTCAATATAGTGAGCTTTATTACTACTAGGGGATATGGGGAACAGAACAGGAGTACTAGTATGGACACCATAGGTCGTTATTGCTTCTGGAGACACAATGGGGAATTGCTATTGGGGGCACTGCATGGAGCATTATTATTAGTAAGGGCCGAATTATTACTATTGGTGGGACTTTTGGAGCACTATTGCTATGGG
>JAKVIS010006502.1:0-10372 GCA_033119425.1 Bufotes viridis
GCGTTCGTGACTCTGGAGACCAATTGAAAAAGGCATATCTACACTTTAACGCGTGTTAAACGCACGTTTTACGCGCATTCCCATTGAAGTCTTTGGGTGCAAACAGGCGACAAAACACCCCAAAGAAGCTCAAGAACTTCTTTGAGCGTAGGGCGTTTTACAGCACGTTCAAACGGGTTACCCATAGCACTGAGGTCTGCTTCTCAAGGACCACCTTCCATTACATGATGCCTCACGATGGTCACAGACATTCAGAGGGGACCAACCTAAAACACATGGAGGTCCCAAACAGCCAGGACTGTGAAGTACGTCAGATATCTTCCTACAGGAGAAAATATTAAAACTAGCCTAAGGGTACGGCCATATGGAATGTCATTTGCAAGGGAAAACATCCCCTGCAGAGTTTGCTTTAGGCCAGTTTCACACTGGGGCTTAACATTTCCGGCAAGCTGTTCGGGCAGGGGACAGCCTGCCAGATCCGTACTACAGTCAAGTCCGCCCCACCCCATTCACTATAATGGGGACCGGCCAGAGATGCGGCCACAGCACGGCAAATACTCAGAGGTGGCCAGACAATAAAACGCTGCATGCAGCGGTATTTGTCTGGCCGCCACCTTTTTTTTTTTTACTAACTAAGTCAGGGGAAAAGAAATTAACGAGACACGATGCGGACCAGACACGCCCATTGAAGTCTATGGGTCTGTGAAAACTCACTGACCAGTGACCACACAGATGGCATCCGTGTTTGGTCCATTTTTCACTGACCACTGAGAGGAGAAGCTCTGGAAATTAATTTTCCGTTGGGCAGTATCCGTGAAATGCGGTTGGCAAAAAACGGACATACGGACCAAACACAGATCCTTCAGGGATAGACAGATTTTTTTTTCACAGACATCAAATGGACACGGAAATGTGGATGGAATTTGAATGAGGCCCAATTGATGATTTTAAAGGTAAGGGCACAAGAGGCAGATACAGGAGGAGTGAGAATGGAGCGGCGGTCGGCATGTGCTCCGTTGCTCTATTCATGGCTATGGAACCAAAGGAAGCAAAACATCACCGCGCTTGGCTTTTGTGAGACTATGAACGGCGTATAGGTGACTGGGGTGCCCCATTCTGATGTTCAGAATTTCAGAGGGGGTCCCGGCATTTAGACCGCCAACGATCTAGGATTTCTCAGGTTAGGATAGGTGGTAAATGGCTAGAAGACATTATTCCCTATCCAGTAAATAGGAGATAACTTAGATCGGTGGGGATCTGTCCACCAGACCCCCACCAAAAACACTGGTTTGAATAAAGAGCTGGTCAAGCATGCAGACCTCCATTCAACTCTATTGGACTGCTGGAGATGGCACAGTACACCTGGCTCCAATAAAGATCAATGGGCAGGCTTGACCCGTTGCTCCCCTCATTTCTGCAGATAGGGAATAACTTGATTTAACCTGAAGTAACCCTTTAAGTACGCAACAATATACATAACGGAGAATTCCTGGTTACAATGGGAGTGATTGCTCTAATCATAGTAATGAAAGAAAATGCAAACAGGCGTGGAATCGCTCAGCACGGTGGCTCAGTGGTTAGCCCCGGGGCCTTACAGAACTGGGGTCCTAGGTTCTCCCCGTGTTTGTGTGGGTTTCCTCCCACTCTCCAAAGAAATACTGATAGGGACCTTAGATTGTGAGCCCCATTGGGGTCAGTGTGACAATATCTATGAAGTGCTGCGGAATATGTCAGCGTTATACAAGTTCGGAAAATAAATGAATAAATCATCACAGATCACAACATAATAAAAAACTCTATTTGAACATTTTCCACACCAAAAAAAAACTAAAAAAGGTGTTTTTAAACAAACAAAAATTCTTAAATGGAACCCGTCAGCATGCTTATGCTGCCCGGCTGCTACATTTTAGAAAAAAAATAAATAAGGGGAGTTAAGGGGCTTTTCTGGGAATTTATACCACCGACCTATCCTCTGAAAAGGTCATCAATATCATATCGGTGGGAGTCTGACACCAGGGACCCCCGCTGATCAGTTGTTAGACGAGGCCGGCGCTCATCGAGTGCCACAGCCACTTCCTAGGCTTGACCAAAATGACAAGCGTTGATCAGTTAAGGAAAAAAAAGACAAGTTTGACCATCGTTTATCTAATGCTAAGTTTACATCTGCATCAGAGACTCCGGAGCCTCCATTGGAGAATTCATTAAAAGAGCTGAACGCAACTATTCTGTTGTATTAGGCTCCATTCACATGTCCGCAAAACAGGTCCGCATCCGTTCCGCAATTTTGCAAACCAGGTGCGAACCCATTCCTTTCCAATTGGGACAGAAAACATGCGGACAGCACACTGTGCTGTCCGCATCCGCAAAAAAATAGAACATGTCCTATTCTTGTCTGCAGTCGCGGACAAGATTAGGCATTTTCTATTATAGTGCCGGCGATGTGCGGTCTGCAATTTGCGGAACGCATAGTGCCGGTATCCATGTTTTGCAGGATCCGCAAAACACTTAGACATGTGAAAGGAGCCTTAGGCCGCTTTCTCACAGTCAGTGATTTCTCTCAGTGATTGTGAGCCAGAACCAGTTGCGGAGCAGATCTTTCCAGTATACCTTATTTCTGTGGAGCCTCCAGTACTAGTTTGGCTCACAGTCACTGATGGAAATCACTGATCAAACACTGACTGTGCAAAAGCAGCCTTAAATGGGTTTTCCGAGATTTTAATACCTATCTGCTGTTTAAGAAGGCACCAGCCCTCACAGTAGCGCCGCTGCCTCCTCCAGCTTTACCTTGGCCGTGTGACGTTGCGTTCATCGGTCACATGGCCCAGGCACAGCTCAGTCCCATAGAAAAGAATAGGCCTGGGCTGCGATACCAAGTACAGCCACTATACAAAGTACGGCGCTGTGCTTGGGGAGCAGAGAAGACCTCACAGGAGGGCCACAGCTGCCTTCTCAAAACAGCTGATCAGCAGGGGTCCTGGTTGTCGGACCACCACCGATCAGAGTGTATTAAAAAGTATTAAGATCTTGGAAAACCTTTTTAAATTATTGGTTCCCTGATGGAATACATTATATGGATTAAAGTATTGGGATGCACGTCGTAATCCTTAAATTTATGCGTTTCATCCAGCCCCCAGCCACGCAGTGTGACTGTACAAACATTTGTGATTTCCCTGAATTCCAGCGTGGTCTCAAGTCTGGGTTTGGCAAATGCCAGGAGAACGTTACCTGCCGGACCGCACTGTGCCAGCTGTAAAGCTTGGTGGAGGAGGGACATTGCTATGGATGCTTTTTCAGGGTTTGGCCCAGGTCCAGTGTAGGGAGATCTTAATGCTTCAGCATACTGATTATATTCCTCCACTTCTGCAGGAACAGTTTGGGGAAGGTCCTTTCCTGTTCCCTGATGACGGTGCCCCAGAGAACAAAGCAACCTCCATAACGGCATGGTGGTAGGGCAAGTGTGGAGGAACCCGACTAGCCACACAGAGTCCGGACCCCATCGAGAACCTTTGGGATTACCTAGAACACATTGTGAGGCAGGTCTTCTCATCCAACATCACTGTCTGACCTCACAAATGTTCTTCTGGATGAATGGGCAAAAATACCCCCACGTAGTCACATACACCCCAAAATCTTGAGGAAAGTCTTCCCAGAAGAGTGAAAGATCTTTTAGATGCAAAGAGGGGATTTAGAATGGAAGGTCATCAAAGCTCCTGTAGGTGACCCAATACTTTGGTCCAGAGATGCCCAACCTGCGGCCCTCCAGTTGTTGCAAAACTACAATTCCCAGCATGCCTGCACAGCCTACAGCTATTAGGGCGTGCTGGGAGTTGTAGTTTTGCAACAACTGGAGGGCCGCAGGTTGAGCATCCCTTCTTTAGTCCGTATAGTGTACTCTGAAGGGAGGGAGAGGACACTGCGACTCCATTCAAACTCTTACTAGCTGCAGTCATGCAGCTGGAGGGAATGGGGGGCGAGGTTCCCAGCGGTCAGACGTGGTCTAGAATACGCCACCTGTCCAGTGGATAAATGCTTCTGGAATACCCCCCTGCCCTCAGATATCCACTGATCATTTACACAATGGAGGCAGACTTAGTATATACAGGAGGATACAAGGAACGGACATCAGCACCAACGAACCTGCATTAAACTCCGTCAGTGCGATCAATAGCAGATTAAGCATTCCTCGTCTGTAGCCCGGCCGCTCCTCAACGCCAAATGCCAACACGTGTCCAGTACATCATATCTTAAGAACTCTTACAGTCCTGACCTATAAGCTTCAATATAATGTGTGCCTTCATGTCTAACACGCTACTGACTTAAGACTTGTAGAATCTGACACCCAGTAAATACACGGAAGCGCGAGATACAAATACCTGGCAGAAAAAGGAGAAAAATGCAGCAAATCCAATCAACCTGCGCTGAGTAGTACGTGTGCAGATCTTACACGCTTGTTGCAGTCGTTGTCTAGTACGTGTTTGTTTCCAGTTGCCTTTGGTTAGCTGGTTGTACAACACAAATGATAATCTGTCCCTAGCTCCCTGTGGCTACTACTCCCATAGCAATGTGTGGATAGAAACCGTCACTAATAAAGCGCGATGCTAGCAGCTAATTGTTGTTGGTCTGTTCGCAATTAAACGGGGAATTTCTAATTAAAATAAAGAGCTCATATTAGAGCGGTCGTATCCATCATCCACCAAACTACGCCGTCAACAGATTACTGGTGCAGGGTACAAGACGAGTCAACGCAGCCGGTCTAATCAAAGCGGGCAAAGGGTTAAAGTCATGACAACCTGACAACCTCACCTCCCCCGATCTAGCAGGCACTGGAGAGATCTACATTTTAATATGTCACATGCACTCGATTTAACATCTGTCGGCTGTCAAGTTAAACCAGAAAACGTTATATTGACCTCAAGGTACAGCTCGGTAGGTACACACCACACAACCTGTCCGAATGGAGCCCTTTAACGGGGTTTATTTAACCCCTTAATGACCAGCTCCGTTGTTTCCGCTCCATGTTTAAGCAGACATGACAAGAGGACGTACTACGTTTTTTCCAGAAGAGTAAAACTTCTCCGCTGACCATTTTTGAGGAGTATTTTTACCCCAGGAGGAGTGCGAAAGCTGCAGTAATACAAATACATAATACGTAGGCCTGCGCTTGTTCATATCTGCGTTGAAGGCTGCTTTGGAGCCTCTGTTGCAGATTCTGTCAAAAGACCAGACAAATAAGCCTTGTATGCAGAACTTTTTTGTCTGGTAAAAAGACAGACTCGTAAATGGAAACTGAACACATCCCATCATAGTTGGCAGAGTCTGTTCAGCTTCTTCCCCATCAGACTGGGCTCACATCCCATTTTTGTCATACATTTAATGTACACAAAAAACGTACATATGTTATCAGACGCCACAGACTGATGCCATACTGTTGCATACATTAGCCTTCATGTGTTTTTTTGCCAAACCTTGCAGGATGGAAAAACGTGGTACACCATACTTTCTCCTCCTGCAAAAAAACGTTTTTTTTTATAATGGAACTCCATGAGTATGGCATCTGCCTAAGGCGTCCGTTAATGTATTCGGTTTTTGTGTATGTTGAAAGTATGACAAAAACCCAGCCTTACATGCCCGATCCAGCACTTCTGTTATTTTTGTTGCTCTGCTCATCTAAAAGGGCAGAACAGCAGAAATAAATAAATAGTGGTGGTGTGAACGTGGCCTAAGAGAGGACCCTTACTAAATACCATTAGGCAACTATAGCCACGTGATAAAGTCCAGTCCAATATACCGGAATTAACCCTGTACTTTATCAGTTGGCTATAATAGCCTGCCTGCATTCACTACACAGTGCACTACATACACTACACGCACCAGTGTGCGATGTATACGGCGCAGTGTGCGATGTATACGGCGCAGTGTGCGATGTATACGGCGCAGTGTGCGATGTATACGGCGCAGTGTGCGATGTATACGGCGCAGTGTCGCGAGCGTATACGCGCAGTGTGCGATGTATACGCAGTGCATGTATACGCGATGTGCATACGGCGCAGTGTGCGATGTATACGGCATGTGCATGTATACGCGCGTGCGATGTATACGGCGCAGTGTGCGATGTATACGGGCGCAGTGTGCGATGTATACGGCGCAGTGTGCGATGTATACGGCGCAGTGTGCGATGTATACGGCGCAGTGTGCGATGTATACGGCGCAGTGTGCGATGTATACGGCGCAGTGTGCGATGTATACGGCGCAGTGTGCGATGTATACGGCGCAGTGTGCGATGTATACGGCGCAGTGTGCGATGTATACGGCGCAGTGTGCGATGTATACGGCGCAGTGTGCGATGATCACACACTGCTGTCACCTTGATGTCCGGGTCTGTTTTTCACCTCAGAGGAGTCCTCTTTAGGTCCTCCACCACCATGTTTCCCGGGGTCCTTGTGCAGCACACCCTCTCTCCTTACTGTAGAGGCTCCATGGAGCCGCCCCTCCCCCCGGCTTCCCCTGCTGCAGCGCGCTGTATCGCTCCAGCACCTGCCCAAACCATCCAATAGTAAAGCTTCTTACTGTATGGAGTTTTGCTATTGGTCATTTCAGGCACAGGCAGCATCGCTGCGCTGTCTGTGCCGTTCCCTGTGCTGCTGAATGTAGGGGAAAAGTCTAAGGGGTACCAATACTTTTTCTAGGGAGTAAAATGGTCTGAACAGCCGCTAGTGCAACCTCTGGACAAGTCTTGGCTTTACGTGGGAGTAGTAGTTTTTTTTCCTGGTGCTATTTGAGAATTGTAACTTTGTAATTTATAACCTTTGTGTCAATCTAAAAATATATTTCAAGTAAAATAATCGCTTATTTATTACTTTTTGCAAGTTTTTTTTATTTTACTTTTTAATTTTTTGTAATATTTTTTAAAAATCCTATTAAGGAATCACTGTTTTACAAAATTATTTAGAATGTATTAGCATACTCTAGTGTGCAGGACTGCTGAACTTCCAGTCCTGTGGTGGTCCTTTATAGGCCCACGTGGCTGACTGCAGAGGGCTTAAGCTGGCCAACAACATACTCCCTGGTGCTTGAGCACAATTGGAAGCGATTGGCTGAATTTAGCCGATCATGCCATCAACTTGCAGTTTCAGCCGATGAACAGCCTAAGTGTTCTAACGCGGCGGATCGTGTTTTCGGCAGATGAGAGTCTACGGTCGCTTGTTCGTGCTAGTCTTTTAAACGACAGTCGGCCGGAATGGTCGAGATCTGCCATTCTATCCGACTTTAATCCTATGTGTATGGCCACCTTTACCCAGCCTCTGATCAGATCACTGGGAGTCAGAGGGGCAAATGCCCTTTGATAATGAAGTGATCACAGACTGCGGCAATCAAAGGGATTGGCGCTACCACCGATTCTGGCTGTAGAGCAAAAGGCTGCTCTAAGAGCAGCTAGTTACAGGCTGTCTGTAGTGGAGGGGTGCTCTAAGAGGCACTCAGCTCGCTGTAAAACAGCGATGACAAGACAGTGGGAGGTCCTTAAACGGGGTTTCCAGGAACACAGCCACTGTTCTTGTGAACGGGGATGGGTAATAAGTTGTTGTAATGAGATAAAACCTGCAATTATAAATAATTATATTAAAATTATTTCATTTATAATTATAAATTTAGGACTGAGTGAGCCCCTTCCAGAAGACTGCTTCATTCATTAGTTATGTTGGTATGTATTGGCTCCTGTGATTCTTCGGGCTGTGGTCAACATCAAGTACCTTTGGACAGAAAGACACTGCTGACTGCTTCCGTCTCATAGCCCATGTCCAGAATGCTGATCAGTGCAGTCTACGGTGGACCTGGTAGTCCCTCCAGATGGTGAACCACAGATACCCGACCAGAACGACTTAAAACTGACTCACAAACACGTTAGTGGCATCTATGAGACCGAAGCTCAAATTATATCATGCCAGACAAATAAAGACGGTTAACGTAAGAACTAAGGTCAAAAGATCCTCGCTCCACAAAATTAGCAGCACATAAACAAGGTTTTCTTTTAGAAACATGATTAAAGAGGAGAAGGTCTAAGTGTAAGATTAGAGCCTATGAGCAGCATCTCCGCTGTGATTACCACAACACCGCCGTATGCAAAACAGCTATTTGCTTGATGTCCTCGGCTGCCCTCGAAAGACATCACAAAGACGAGGAGTGGGACCATTCCAAGAGGACGAAGCGCCTCACTAGATCTTCAAAGATCGCATGCACCCAACACTCAAAGCATCCAGCAAAATTTCTATCCAGAAATTTCTTGAACGGTACTGTTCGGTCAAGTTGTTAGAATCTGATTTAGCTAGGAGACAACCTGTCATCTACCTTCTAGAACAATGTAGCCCAGTAGTCACTGCCTAGCCCACGCCTAAAGGGGTATTCCTATCTCAGACAATGTCCTAGTGAGTGATTTGTCCTCGTTGTCGGATAGGTACCGGTCCCAGAGGTGGAACCCGCACCTATCTCTTAAATCAGGCATGCTCAACCTGCGGCCCTCCAGCTGTTGCGAAACTACAACTCCCATCATTCCCTGACAGCCTACAGCTATCATCTTACATAATGGCATCATGGGAGTTGTAGTTTTACAACAGCTGGAGGGCCGCAGGTTGAGCATGCCTGTCTTAAATGAAGCCCCATAGAAATGAATAGGAGTGCACTGCGCTTGTGCAGCCACCACTTCCATTCACTGGGGCCAACAGTGCTCGGTTCAACGGCCCCATAGAAATGAATGGCGAGCGGCCACGTGTGCACGGTGCGCCCTTCTTCACGTTGTCAGCTGTGTGTACGAGGCCAGAGGTCCTAGCGATATCCCACCAATGTCTAAGATGGGTGCTTTTATTTCTTATTGATCCAAAGAATTAAGTCGATTTTGAAACAGTTTTTTCCCCCATTTACAAAATGGTCGTCTGTTGAAGTTACCTAATAAGACACATGGACGTCATAGTAGGTGGGGTCCCTCCGCCATGAACCAGAGTGGACTCTAGCAGTAATGAGACAACCCCTGTAAGATTGCTGTGTCGTTGTGCCTATAGCTTCTACACAGATCAGTTTCTATGGTAACAGACTACAAACAGACCCTGCAGTCATACTCCCATCCTCAGTAGTAGTTTAGCAAGTAGAGTATGACCACAGCATCAGACTACAAAGGGTTTGTTTGTAGTCTATTACCATGGAGACAGGTCTGAACAGGAGCTATAGACACAAAACAGTAGAAAACTATTTGCTAGCTTTCTCCATTTGATGTATTATGTGTTGGGGCCTTTTTTTTTTATGGGGAGGGGGATAAGCATTTACAGTACAATGTCTATTTCTTGTCGGAGGCTGACATGATCCCCCACATCTGTAATCAAACGGACAAAACTGATGACATCACATCACATGGTGAAACTAGAGAATGGCTGACCTATCACTAAACAAGAAGCGTGGCCCAAGTGGCGCGTACCTAGAACCAGAAGGAAGACTGCACGTAATACCAGATGTCCTCTCCAGACAAGGCCACGATACGCCAGTAAATAACACTGCAGAGTATAATAAATAGGTCGCCTAGACCGGTATCTCTCAACTCCAATCCTCAAGTACCCCTACAGATCATGACCGAGGAGGGCAGAACTGTGGAAATCATTATCTACTATCAATTCTCTCATCTGTAATACTAAGGCCTCTTTCACACTAGCGTTGTTAGGATCCGGCGTGCACTTCCGTCGCTGGAATGCACGCCGGATCCTGCACAACGCAAGTGAACTGAAAGCATTTGAAGACTGATCAGTCTTCAAAATGCTTTCAGTGTTACTATGGCAGCCAGGACGCTACTAGCGTCCTGGTTGCCATAGTAGCAGTGGGGAGCGGGGGAGCGGCATACTTACATTCCGTGCGGCTCCCGGGGCGCTCCTGAATGACGTCAGAGCGCCCCGCGCGCATGGATGCTGCGCTTTTGTTAACGTCCAAAAAACGTTGACATACTGAACGGAAGACATCCTGATGCATCCTGAACGGATTTCTCTCCATTCAGGATGCATGGGGATAATCCTGATCAGTAGCTTTCCGTCCTAGAGGCCCGACGACGGATCTCTAGGACGGAAAGCTAAAACGCTAGTGTGAAAGAGGCCTAAGGCTACTTTCAGACTTGCAGTGTTAAGATCCGGCAGGCTGCCCGCCGGATCCGGCATACCGCATGACAACTGAAAGCATTTGGAGGCGGATCCGTCTCACAAATGCATTGCAAGTGCAGTTCCGTCTTTTTTTTTTTTTTCCACAGTTTTAAAGGTCTGCGCATGCGCAGACCTGAAGGACGGATCAGTCGTTGCAGTATTTGTAATGCCGAACTGAGCAATACAAAACTGAACGAAGTACAATG
>JAKVIS010006503.1:0-10339 GCA_033119425.1 Bufotes viridis
TTTGTAGTTAGAAGGCATGGCTGGGAATGATTTGGTATGATGCAAAAATGGGATCTTGCTGCTAAAGGAAGGAATGAAAAGCTATAAGCGGTCAAATTTGAGCTGCAATGGGTGACCTCAATGTTTATGCCTCAACTCTGCATCCATTCGATTTCGGTGCAAATTTAAAACCAAGCATTCCCATACCAGAGTCGAACCCGGGCCGCATGGGTAAACCAGGAATCTAACCGCTAGACCATATGGGAAAGATGGGAGCAAACTTTCTATTGCAAAGAAAAAAACAGAAAACAAAATTCAATTTTGGAAGAATCGTTCTTGCACATGCAACAAATACACACAACAGTTGCCTGCGTTAGCCAGCAGGTGCGCGTCAGTCTCATAATCTGAAGGTCGTGAGTTCGAGCCTCTGCAGGGCACTTTCTAGCTATCTTTATGTTCCCCTTTTGACCACGAAAGCCCATGATGACTGCTCTCTTTCACTACTAGCAGTGTTCTGCTTTAAAAATAAAAGATCCAAAAGCATTAACAGGAGGAGGGTGCTTCACTGCTTTAACTTTTGGAGTTAATAAGGAGAGTTGGGGAATGATTTGAGGATATGTTGAAAATGGGATCTTCTTGCTAAAGGAAGGAAGAAATCACTAAAGGTCATCGTGTTTGCGCATTTGTGGCTGCAATGTGCAGCTTCAATCTATACCAGCAACTCTGCCACCGAGGTGTCGGCCTGTCACGTGTAGGTGCAAAAAGTGTTAAAGGCTTATTCCCATACCAGAAGTCAAGCCTGGACATGTGGGAGCAGAGGACTCATGAGCGCTAGACTGCTTGTTAGATGCTCTGGTCCTTCCAGTTGCAACACTAAAAAAAAATAGTTTTTCTACTTTAGGCGATGAGATTTTACATTTCAGAGAAACTGCTCAAGTTTCTTCATTAGGTGCCACATGGTTTCAGAACCTGGTGAGACTGACCCTCATACGGGGTCCTCTTCTATGCAAGACATTAGTACTGCAGGTCAAACATCAGTTGTCGGATCTGGGTGGGTCAGATTGAATCCTCACGCTGGGTCCTTTTTCTAGTGAAACAGGATGAGGGTTGTTGACTAGCTTAAATTTTGTAGTTAGAAGGCATGGCACAGAATGATTTGAGGTATGATGCAAGAAATGGGATCTTAAAGGAAGGAATGAAAAGCTATAAACGGTCAGAAATTTGAGCTGCAATGGGTGACCTCAATGTTTATGCCTCAACTCTGCATCCATTCGATTTGGTGCAAATTTAAAAACCAAGCATTCCCATACCAGGGAGTCGAACCGGGCACCTGGGTGAAAACCAAGGTCTAACCGCTAGACCATATGGGAAAGATGGGAGCCAAAACTTTCTATTGCAAAGAAAAAAAACAAAACAAAATTCAATTTTGAAGTCGTTTCGCTTTGTGCCACGACAAATGCTGCAGCAGTTGCCTCGTTAAACTTGGCAGGTGTGGCAGTCAATCTGAAGGTCGTGGTTCGAATCACACGGGGCACTTTCTAGCTAGCTTTATATTTCCCCTTACAGCCTAGAAAGCCATGATACTTTCTCTTTTTACTCTGCGTGTTCTGCTTTAAAAAATAAAAGATCAAGCATTAGCTGGGAGGAAGGGTGCTTCCTGCTTTAACTTTTGGAGTTAATAGGGAGGATTGGGAATGATTTGAGGGATATGTTGAAAATGGGATCCTTCTGCAAAGGAAGGAAGAAATCACTAAAAGTCATCATGTTTAGCATTTGTGGCTGCAATGTGCAACTTCCAATCTATGCAAAGCTTAACTCTGCCGCAAGGTGTGGAAGCCTGTCCGTGTGGGTGCAAGTGTTAAAGGCTTATTCCCATACCAAGAAGTCAAACCTGGACTGTATGGGAAACAGAGGACTCATGAGCACTAGACTGCTTGTTGTAGTGCTCTGGTCCTTCGGTTACTAAAAAAAAGTTTTCTACTTTAGGCAATGAATTTTACATTCAGAAACTGCTTCCAGTTTCTTCATTAGGTGCCTCGGTTTCAGAACCTAGTGAAGACTGACCCTCGTACGAGGTCCTCTTCTAGCAGAACATTAGTACTGCAGGTCAAACATCAGTTATCGGATCTGAATTGAGTCAGATTAATCCTCACGCTGGGTCCTTTTCTAGTGAAGCAGGATGAGGGTTGTTGACCAGCTTAAGATTTTGTAGTTAGAAGGCATGGCTCAGGAATGATTTGAGTATGATGCAAAAATGGGATCTAGCAAGGAAGGAGTAAAGCTATAAGCGGTCAGAAGTGAGCTGCAATGGAGCCTCAATGTTTATGCCTCAACTCTGCATCCATTCGAATTTCGGTGCAAATTTAAAATCAAGCATTCCCATGCAGAGTCGAACCCGGGCCACCTAGGTGAAAACGAGGAATCCTAACCGCTAGACCATATAGGAAAGATGGGAGCCAAAACTTTCTGGCCAAAAGAAAAAAACAAGAAACAAAATTCAATTTTGAAGAATCGTTCTTGCACATACAACAAATGCCACACAGCAGTTACTAGTTAAGCGCAGCAGGTAGCGTCAGTCTCATAATCTGAAGGTCGTGAGTTCGAGCCTCACGCGGGGCGCTATAGCTATCTTTATGTTCCTTTGACCTGAAAGCCATGATACTTTCTCTTTCACTACCAGTGTTCTGCTTTAAAAAATAAAAGATCCAAAAGCATTAACAGGAGGAAGGGGTGCTTCACTGCTTTAATTTTTGGAGTTAATAAGGGAGAGTTGGGAATGATTTGAGGATATGTTGAAATGGGATCTTCTGCAAAAAGGAAGGAAAGAAATCATAAAAGTCATCATGTTTAGCATTTGTGGCTGCAATATTGCCTTCAATCTATGCACGGCAACTCTGCCACCAAGGTGTGGAGGCCTGTCCGTGTAGGTGCAAGTGTTAAAAACTATTCCATGCCAGAAGTCAAACCTGGACTGTATGGGGAAACAGAGGACTCATGAGCACTAGACTACTTGTTAGTACTCTAGTCCTTCAGTTTCTTAACACTAAAAAAATAGTTTTCTACTTTGAGACAATGGGTTACATTCAGGAGGAAACTTCTTCCAAGTTTCTTCGTGGGTGCCACATCGGTTTCGACCTAGTGAGACTGACCCTCATAGGGGTTCTCTTCTATAAGGAACATGTACCCAGGTCAGAAGCATCAGTTATAGGATCTGAATTGAGTCAGATTAATCCTCACGCTGGGTCCTTTTCTAGTGAAACAGGATGGGGGTTGTTGACTATTTAAATTTTGTAGTTAGAAGGCATGGCTAGAATGATTTGGTATGATGCAAAAATGGGATCTTGCGCAAGGAAGAGATGAAAAGCTATAGCGGTCAGAAATTTGAGCTGCAATGGGTGACCTCAATGTTTATGCCTCAACTCTGCATCCATTGATTCGGTGCAAATTTAAATCCAAGCATTCCACCACTGGAGATGGGAACCGGGCGCCTGGGTGAAAACCAGGGAATCCCCGCTAGACCATATGGGAAAGATAGGGCAAAACTTCTGTGCAAAGAAAAAAACAAGAAACAAAATTCAATTTTGAAGATCGTTCTTGCACATGCAACAAATGCCACATAGCAGTTGCCTCGTTAGCGCAGCAGGTGTGCGTCAGTCTCATAATCTGAAGGTCGTTCGAGCCTCATAGAACACCCCATAGCTAACATGTTCCCCTTACTGACCTGAAACCATGATACTTTCTCTTTCACTACCAACGTGTTCTGCTTTAAAAATAAAAAGATTCAAAAGCATTAACAGGAGGAAGGATTGCTTCCTGCTTTAACTTTTGGAGTTAATAGGGAGGATTGGGAATGATTTGAGGGATATGTTAATGGGATCTTCTGCAAAGGAAGGAAGAAATCTCACTAAAAGTCATCATGTTTAGCATTTGTGGCTACAATGTGCAACTTCAATCCTATCGCTGCTCTGCCTGGGTGTCTGGCCTGTCCGTGCAAGTGTTAAAGGCTTATTCCCATGCAGAGTCAAGCCTGGACAGCCATGGAGCAGAGGATATGAGCACTAGACTACTTGTTAATTGCTCTAGTCCTTCAGTTGCAACACTAAAAAAATAGTTTTCTACTTTAGGCAATGAATTTTTACATTCAGGAAACTGCTAGTTTCTTCATTAGGGTGCCACATGGTTTCAGAACCTAGCAGAGACTGACCCTCATACGGGGTCCTCTTCTATAGAACATTAGTACTGCAGAGTCAAACATCAGTTATCGGATCTGAGTCGAGGTCAGATTAATCCTCACGCTGGGTCCTTTTCTAGTGAAGCGGGATGAGGGGTTGTTGACTAGCTTAAATTTTGTGGTTAGAGGCATGGCTTAGAATGATTTACGAGGTATGATGCAAAAATGGGATCTTACTTGCAAAGGAAGGAATGAAAAGCTATAAGCGGTCAGAAATTTGAGGCTGCAATGGGTGACCTCAATGTTTATGCCTCAACTCTGCATCCATTCGATTTGGTGCAAATTTAAAATAAACATTCCATGCAGAGTCGAACCCGGGCATGGAGTGAAAACCAGAATACAACGCTAGACCATATGGGAAAGATAGAACAAAACTTTCTATTGCAAAGAAAAAAACAAGAAACAAAATTCAATTTGAAGAATCGTTCTTGCACATGCAACAAATGCCACATAGCAGTTGCCTCGTTAGCGCAGCAGGTAGCGCGTCAGTCTCATAATCTGGTGGTGAGTTCGAGCCTCACATGGGAGCACTTTTATAATAACTATGTTGCTGACCTGAAAAGCCATCATTACTCTTTCACTATAGTGTTCTCTTTAAAAAATAAAAGATTCAAAGCATTAACAGGAGGAAGGGTGCTTCACTGCTTTAACAGAGTTAATAGGGAGGATTAGAATGATTTGAGGGATATGTTGAAAATGGGATCTTCTGCAAGGAAGGAAGAAATCACTAAAAGTCATCATGTTTAGCATTTGTGGCTGCAATGTTGCTTCAATCTATACAGCTTAACTCTGCCACCAAGGTGTCGGCCTGTCCGTGTAAATTGCAAGTAAAAGGAAACATTCCCATACCAGAAGTCAAACCTGGACTGTATAGAAACAGAGGAACTCATGAGCACTAGACTACTTGATAGTATAATTCGCTGGTTACTAAAAATAGTTTTTCTACTTGGTAATAATTTTACATTCAGAAACTACTTCCAATTTCTTCGTAGGTGCCACATGGTTCAGAACCTAGTGAGACTGACCCTCATACGGTCCCTCTTCTATAGTTTGTAGTACTGCAGGTCAAACATCAGTTATCGGATCTGGTGGAGTGGAATCCTCACGCTGGGTGCTTTTTTTCTAAGTGAAGCAGGATGAGGGTTGTTGTTAAGCAATTTTGTAGTTAGAAGGCATGGCTGGGGCTGGTTTGAGGTATGATGCAAAATGGGATCTTGCGCAAGGAAGAATGAAAAGCTATAAGCGGTCAAATTTGAGCTGCAATGGTGACCTCAATGTTTATGCCTCAACTCTGCATCCATTAGATTCAGGTGCAAATTTAAAGCCAAAGCATTCCATACCGGGAGTCGTTCCGGGCCGCCTGGGTGAAAACCAGGAATCTAACCGCTAGACCGCCATATGGGAAAGATGGGGGCAAGACTTTCTATTGCAAAAGAAAAGACAGAAGACAAAGTTCAATTTTGAAGAATCGATTCTACCGCACATGCAACAAGTGCCACACAGCAGTTGCCTCGATTAGCGCCTTAGCAGAGTGCGCGATCCAGTCTCTCTCTCTCCATAATCTGGGGAGGTGTGAGTTCGAGTTCCTCACGGGGCACTTTATAGCTAGCTTTATGTTCCCCCTTTGACCCCGTAAAGCCATGATACTTTTCTCTTTCACTACCAACGTGTTCTGCTTTAAAAAAATAAAAAAAGATCCAAGCGTTAACAGGAGGAAGGGTGCTTCACTAGCTGACTTTGGAGTTAGCCGGAAGTTGGGAGTGATTTGAGGGATATGTTGAAAATGGGATCTTCTGCAAAGGAAGAAGAAATCACTAAAAGTCATCTATGTTTAGCATTTGTGGCTGCAATGTGCCTTCAATCTATACCGCTTAAAGGTTTCTGTCACCAGTTTAACCCTATGAAGTTAGCTGACATTAGCGATATTAACAATGTCAGCTAAATTTAACTAACTATTCTTTTCTCAGTGCCCACATAAGCCTAAAAATCG
Source organism: Bufotes viridis (assembly GCA_033119425.1). Lineage (NCBI taxonomy): Eukaryota > Metazoa > Chordata > Amphibia > Anura > Bufonidae > Bufotes > Bufotes viridis. The sequence goes on from JAKVIS010006503.1 coordinate 6,201, forward strand.
AACTTTTATAATATGCTAATGAGGCTCTAGGAGCAGGGCGTTGTTCCTGCTCCCTAGAGCCTCCCAATTCCCTGTGGTCTCTCCTCCCTCCAGGTCTTGATTGACAGGGCCAGGCAGCGCTTGCGTCTGTCTGCCAGCCTGTAGCTCGGATGCTAGTCTCGCGCCGTTGCGAACTCAAGCGCAGGCGCGGTGAGGAACCTGGCGAGCGGCGGCGTCTTTCCCTCACCGCGCCTGCGCTGAGTTCCAAACGGCGAGTTTCATCCAGGAAACTGGGGCTGGCAGACAACTACTGGGCCTAGATAGAGTGAAATGAGCCTGAACGAACAGCCACTCCTAAACTCGTGCATATAAAGTTCATTTAGGTGTAAAGCAAACTAGTTAGTTGCTGACATGCACATCGCTATCCTTTCAGGAGTTAAAACTGTTGACAAAAAACTCTAACTCTACCAGGTGTCGGCCTGTCGTGTAGGTGCAAGTGTTAAAGGCTGTTCCCATACCAAGTCAAACCTGGACTGTATGGAAACAGAGGATCGCAGGCACTAGACTGTTAGTGCTCTAGTCCTTCAGTTGCAACACTAAAAAAATAGTTTTCTACTTTAGGCAATGGTGCACATTCAGAGGAAATTCCAAGTTTCTTCATTGGGCGGTGCCCATCAGTTTCCAAGAACCTAGTGAGACGTGACCCTCATGCGGGGTCACCAGCAAGACATTAGTACTGCAGGTCAAACATCAATTATCGGATCTGAATTAGGTCAGATTAATCCTCACGCTGGGTCCTTTTCTAGTGAGCCGGGATGAGGGTTGATGACAACAAATTTAGCAGTTAGAAGAGCATGGCTGGGATGTTTGAGGTATGATGAAATGGGGATCTTGCGCCAAGGAAGGAGTAAGCTATAAGCGGTCAAATTTGAGCTGCAATGGGTGACCTCAATGTTTGCGCCTCAACTCTGCATCCATTAGATGTCGGTGCAAATTTAAAACACAAGCATTTGCATACGGGAGTCGATCCAGACGCCTGGGTGAAAGTAGGAATCCTAACCAGCTAGACCATATGGGAAAGATGGGAGCAAACTTTCTATTGCAAAAGAGAAAAAACAGAAAACAAAATTCAATTGTGAAGAATCGTTCTTGCATGCAACAAATACCACACAGCAGTTGCCTCGTTAGCGCCAGCAGGTAGCGCGTCAGTCTCGCAATCTGAAGGTCGTGAGTTTAGGCCTCACACGGGCACTTTATAGCTAGCTTTATGTTCCCCCTTGTACAAGCCATGATACTCGCTGTCTACCAACGTGTTCTGCTTTAAAAAATAAAAAGATCCAAAAGCATTAGCAGGAGGAAGGAGTGCTTCACTGCTTTAACTTTTGGAGTTAATAGGGAGATTAGGAATGATTTGAGGATATGTTGAAAATAGGATCTTCTGCAAAAGGAAGGAAGAAATCACTAAAAGTCATCATGTTTAGCATTTGTGGCTGCAATGTGCAACTTCAATCTATACCGCTTAACTCTGCCACCAGGTGTCGGCCTGTCCGTGTAGGTGCAAGTGTTAAAGGCTTATTCCCATACCAGAAGTCAAACCTGGACTGTATGGGAAACAGAGGACTCATGAGCACTAGACTACTTGTTAATTGCTCTAGTCCTTCAGTTGCAACACTAAAAAAATAGTTTTCTACTTTAGGCAATGAATTTTACATTCAGAGGAAACTGCTTCAAGTTTCTTCATTAGGTGCCACATCGGTTTCAGAACCTAGTGAGACTGACCCTCATACGGGGTCCTCTTCTAGCAAGACATTAGTACTGCAGGTCAAACATCAGTTATCGGATCTGAATTGGGTCAGATTAATCCTCACGCTGGGTCCTTTTCTAGTGAAAGCGGGATGAGGGGTTGTTGACTAGCTTAAATTTTGTAGTTAGAAGGCATGGCTGGGAATGATTTGAGGTATGATGCAAAAATGGGATCTTGCGCAAAAGGAAGGAATGAAAAGCTATAAGCGGTCAGAAATTTGAGCTGCAATGGGTGACCTCAATGTTTATGCCTCAACTCTGCATCCATTCGATTTCGGTGCAAATTTAAAAACCAAGCATTCCCATACCGGGAGTCGAACCCGGGCCGCCTGGGTGAAAACCAGGAATCTAACCGCTAGACCATATGGGAAAGATGGGAGCAAAACTTTCTATTGCAAAAAGAAAAAAACAAGAAAACAAAATTCAATTTTGAAGAATCGTTCTTGCACATGCAACAAATGCCACACAGCAGTTGCCTCGTTAGCGCAGCAGGTAGCGCGTCAGTCTCATAATCTGAAGGTCGTGAGTTCGGAGCCTCACACGGGGCACTTTTATAGCTAGCTTTATGTTCCCCTTTTGACCTGAAAGCCATGATACTTTCTCTTTCACTACCAACGTGTTCTGCTTTAAAAATAAAAAGATCCAAAAGCATTAACAGGAGGAAGGGTGCTTCACTGCTTTAACTTTTGGAGTTAATAGGAGAGTTGGGAATGATTTGAGGGATATGTTGAAAATGGGATCTTCTGCAAAGGAAGGAAGAAATCACTAAAAGTCATCATGTTTAGCATTTGTGGCTGCAATGTGCAACTTCAATCTATACCGCTTAACTCTGCCACCAAGGTGTCGGCCTGTCCGTGTAGGTGCAAGTGTTAAAAGGCTTATTCCCATACCAGAAGTCAAACCTGGACTGTATGGGAAACAGAGGACTCATGAGCACTAGACTACTTGTTAATTGCTCTAGTCCTTCAGTTGCAACACTAAAAAAATAGTTTTCTACTTTAGGCAATGAATTTTACATTCAGAGGAAACTGCTTCCAAGTTTCTTCATTAGGTGCCACATCGGTTTCAGAACCTAGTGAGACTGACCCTCATACGGGGTCCTCTTCTAGCAAGACATTAGTACTGCAGGTCAAACATCAGTTATCGGATCTGAATTGAGTCAGATTAATCCTCACGCTGGGTCCTTTTCTAGTGAAGCGGGATGAGGGGTTGTTGACTAGCTTAAATTTTGTAGTTAGAAGGCATGGCTGGGAATGATTTGAGGTATGATGCAAAAATGGGATCTTGCGCAAAAGGAAGGAATGAAAAGCTATAAGCGGTCAGAAATTTGAGCTGCAATGGGTGACCTCAATGTTTATGCCTCAACTCTGCATCCATTCGATTTCGGTGCAAATTTAAAAACCAAGCATTCCCATACCGGAGTCGAACCCGGGCCGCCTGGGTGAAAACCAGGAATCCTAACCGCTAGACCATATGGGAAAGATGGGAGCAAAACTTTCTATTGCAAAAGAAAAAAACAAGAAAACAAAATTCAATTTTGAAGAATCGTTCTTGCACATGCAACAAATGCCACACAGCAGTTGCCTCGTTAGCGCAGCAGGTAGCGCGTCAGTCTCATAATCTGAAGGTCGGTGAGTTCGAGCCTCACACGGGGCACTTTTCTAGCTATCTTTATGTTCCCCTGCTGACCTGAAAGCCATGATACTTTCTCTTTCACTACCAACGTGTTCTGCTTTAAAAATAAAAAGATCCAAAAGCATTAACAGGAGGAAGGGTGCTTCACTGCTTTAACTTTTGGAGTTAATAGGGAGAGTTGGGAATGATTTGAGGATATGTTGAAAATGGGATCTTCTGCAAAAGGAAGAAATCACTAAAAGTCATCATGTTTAGCATTTGTGGCTGCAATGTGCAACTTCAATCTATACCGCTAACTCTGCCACCAAGGTGTCGGCCTGTCCGTGTAGGTGCAAGTGTTAAAAGGCTTATTCCCATACCAGAAGTCAAACCTGGACTGTATGGGAAACAGAGGACTCATGAGCACTAGACTACTTGTTAATTGCTCTAGTCCTTCAGTTGCAACACTAAAAAAAAATAGTTTTCTACTTTAGGCAATGAATTTTACATTCAGAGGAAACTGCTTCCAAGTTTCTTCATTAGGTGCCACATCGGTTTCAGAACCTAGTGAGACTGACCCTCATACGGGGTCCCTCTTCTAGCAAGACATTAGTACTAGTAGGTGAAACATCAGTTGTCGGATCTGGAATTGAGTCAGATTAACTCCTCACGCTGGGTCCTTTTCTAGTGAAGCGGGATGAAGTTGTTGACTAGCTTAAATTTTGTAGTTAGAAGGCATGGCT
>JAKVIS010006504.1:0-10321 GCA_033119425.1 Bufotes viridis
CCCAGGACTGTGACTGTGACAAGGGGACAACCTCTGCGTCTGGAGGAAAGAAGGTTTGTACACAAACATAGAAAAGGATTCTTCACTGTAAGAGCAGTGAGACTATGGAACTCTCTGCCTGAGGAGGTGGTGATGGTGAGTACAATAAAGGAATTCAAGAGGGGACTGGATTTATTTCTGGAGTGTAATAATATTACAGGCTATAGGTACTAGAGAGGGGTCGTTGATCCAGGGAGTTATTCTGATTGCCTGATTGGAGTCGGGAAGGAATTTTTTTTTCCCCTTAAGTGAGGAAAATTGGCTTCTGCCTCACAGGGGTTTTTTGCCTTCCTCTGGATCAACTTGTAGGAAACAGGCCGAACTGGATGGACAAATGTCTTTTTTCGGTCTTATATACTATGTTACTATGTTACTATGTTAAATATACCCACCATTTTATGTTGAATGACAAGATTGAACAGTTAAACCACCATTTTGTGATACTTTATTTAACACGTGTTTTGTACATGGACTATCTGCTGCGGAAGTGGCAGTGTTATATATGAAGAAAAGTTTAAGTTAATAAAGAAGTTATTTCCAGCATTTGCTGTGCTCTTTAAACCTACTGCTTCCATAGAACGGCGCTAAAGGAATTACAGAGTAATAGATAGTCTGGTTAGACTAAAAGGTCAGAGATATGAAAATTCTTCTAATGTCACAGCGCAAAAGGCACTTCATAGTGCTGCGTTTGCCACACGGTATATGGAACATGAATACTGCCACCAAACAATGTCCTCAGCTGTCGAAAACTGTGGGCAGCGATTGGCTGCAGCCATCATGGGCCGTACACGTCCAATTTTTGGAAATTCCTCCCAGTGACTGAGCTTTAGGCCTCTTGTACACAAACGTTTTGTGCCCTTGGCTGTATTGCAACCCACATCCGGCAGGTCCGCAATACACGGGCACCGGCCGATGTGCACTCCGCATCACGGATGCGGACCCAATTGCGGAGATGCGGAACGGAAGCATGGATCGGAACCCCATGGAACCATTACAGAGTGCTTCCGTGGTGTTTCTGTCCGTGCATGCGCACCACAAAAAATAGAACTTGTTCTATTTTTTTGAGGTGCGGACAGATCCTGGACCCATTCAAGTTGAATGGGTCTCAATCCATCCTGGCCGCCGCACGGACGTTGATCGTGCATTGGGGACCGCAAATTGCGGTCCCCAATGCACGGAACCGATGCACAATGTTCGTGTGCAAGAGGCCTTATTTATATAAACTGCACAACGCCTTTAACAATTAAGGGAGAAAAGTGCAGTTTGGGCTGTGACCTCTGCCTAACACTTCATAAACATTTTAGGATTTACAAGGTCACTGTGACAACCTGTTTGACAAGCAGTAAGTAAACAGCAAGGGAACTGACAGTAAATCTTCCATGGGGGCTGCTGCTCCCTTTTGGCTTTGTATCAATAAAACATGTTTAAGAAGTATGCCAAATCCACGCACACCTGAAGGCTGATGTAATCCGGCTCTCCCTAAATGCCACGTTATATGTTACTGCGGTAATAAATGAGGGCTTGGGACACTCATCTGACAGTTTTATCTTACATTGATATGGTGAAGAAGTGGAGTGCACCTTAATTCACCTTTACACACCTCACTAAACTATGTCTTCTGCACGCTGGTAGAACAACAACTCTGATAAACAGCAGACTCTTGTGTCAACCACTGAATGGCAGAAAAATGGTGGAATTACACCCAAAAATACAGTGCTCAAAGCACGCAGAATACTGTACTGTATTTGTGTCATGGTACGCGCAGATGTTGGGGACTTCACATGATCTTCACACGCAGTGAGGAGCAGATGACTATGGGGCAAATTTATTAAGACCGGAGTTTTAGACGCCAGTCTTAATAAAGCCCTGCATTAGCGGTGGTTCTGCCGAAGTTATGAATAGGCACAGCCCTCTCCATAACTTCGGTACATTCAGTGGCAGTTCTAAATGTAAGACAGCGTCCTTGCTGTTATACATTTAGACCATTTTGTGCCGCCATCTGTGTCTGAAATATGCCTAATTTAGGCATATTTTAAAATAGTAAATGACCCCCTATATGTCTTTGCATATAGATCAGTAATAGGCCTCATGTAAACCACCGTATTGAGGTTATGACCACACACCATTGTGCTGCACCATACGTGCCACATCGGGCTCCAATTAACTAATTAGGACCACACTGTTTAGTTGGTCTGCATTGTTAATGCTGCACCTGCAATACCGTGTAGCCATTAACAATGCAGACCGACTGAAGGTATGTTCACATGGTGGATTTTGCTCCTACGGTTTTTCACTTTGAATGCCATGGACCAGCTCACAGTTCGGCCCCCATAAATGGAGCTAAACACGCAAAGGACAACCACTGTGGCATCCGACTGGACACCACGCAAAGAAAGGACGTGTCCTTTCTTGGCGCAGTCTCAGCTCAAAACCACTGGCCATGCAAAAGGCAATTTTGCATCCCAGTGAAAACAATGGGAGGCAGACCAATGCAGTGCTGGAATTTTAGCACAGAATTCATGCCAAAGTTCCAGTGGCAGAATCCCCCGTGTGAAATACCTTAAATGCAGTCCTAATTATTTAATTGGTACCTGGTGCAGCTCATACGGCCATTTGTTATTAGCAGGGCTTTTTTTCTGGCGGAACTCGCCGGAACGGTGTTCCGCCACCTATTTGCGACGTGAAAAGAAGCCTGCACCTGCTGAATGTGTTAAAAATTTAATTACCTATGCGCAGCGCCACTGTGCGCCCGCACCCCGCCCCCAGCCTGTGTGTCACGTGTGGCCAGAGGTGCGTGCGGCTTAGGGCAGGGAGGCGTGACTTGCCAGTGGCGGGCGCCGCGGCGGACGGCAGCAGCAGTAAGAAGTTGGTCAAGGCCCAGGGGGAGGCGCAGGAGCTGCAGTGCTGACTGTGTGTGCGGCCTGGCTGGGCTGTGAAAGCTGCCCCAGTGCCTCACCAGGCTGTAGTGGCACATCACATAGCAGCAGTAAGAGCAGGCACTGCCGAGGAGTGAGGAGTCATGCGGGCCGACTGGAGACTGTTGCTGGAGACTGCAGAGCTGCAGGTTAAGAGAATACAATTCAGACATGAGGACACCCTGACCTAAATCAGGGGAGGGGGAATGTGCCATGGCCAGGGGGATGACATGATGATGGGACAATGATGAAGGGATGGACAATGTTGGAGTCTGTGTCATGGGGATGGGTGACATCATGGCACAGACTCCAACATTGTTCCACCACCTTTTCTCTAAGAAAAAAAAGCCCTGGTTATTAGACTGCATCGCAACTGCTCTGTTTGTTCGTACCTTTAGGATCTGTATTACGAAGAACCTGAACGTGGTGTAACCAAGATTACAGTAAAACAGAGACATACCAGTAGATGAATTCACCTGGTTATTAATGGCGAATTCAGCCAGAGGCAGATGTTTCACCCACAGCTGTTGGTTATCGGAAACATAACACATCAAATACTGCTCTAGAGACTGGCTCAAATGTTCAGTTTGACCGTTGGTTTCCGGATGAAAGGCCAAATAAAAAGACAAAGAGAATTGTTACATTTACAACAAAAAGCCCTCCAAAACCTTGAAACAAATTGGACACCTCTATGCGAAACCACATTTGCTGGGATTCTGTGTAAACGTATAATATAATCGACAAACAGGGAAGACAGAGTCTTGGCAATAGGCAATTTCAACAGAGGGGTGAAGTGTACCATTTTGCTAAATCTGTCCACCACCACCCGCACAACTGACTTACCCTCAGAAACCGGTAAGTTGGTGATGAAATCCATAGAAATATGGAACCACGGCCTATTCAGAATGGGTAGTGGTCGTAACTCACCCACAGGACGGGACCTAGGGGTCTTGGACCTGGCACAAACCTCATATGCGGAAACATATGCGTGGACATCTCTAGACAAGGTGGGCCACTAATAAGACCTGGAAACAAGTTCTTTGGTGGCATTAATACCCGGATGTCCACTAAAAACAGAGTTGTGACACTCACCCAACAGTCAGAGACGTAAATGACCAGGGACAAATAATTTATCACTAGGAGATTATACCGGAGCCAGGGGTTGTTCTGCAGAAATTTTGGTCGTCAAATCAGACTGAAGCCACAATGACTTCTGCCGGCAATATACGTTAAGGTGGCGTGTTAGGAGGTTGGAAAGCACAGAAACTTCGGGACAGGGCATCAGCTTTAATATTTTTACTTCCTGGCCTGAAAGTAATACAGAAGTTAAAATGCGTGAAGAACAATGCCCATCTAGCCTGTCTGGAATTTAAACGTTTAGCAGACTCTAAAAACATGAGATTTTTATGATCAGTAAGAACTGTAACCCGATGTAGGGACCCCTTCAAAAAATGATGCCACTCCTCAAAGGCCCACTTAATAGCAAGTAATTCCTGTTCTCGGTAGATCTTACGAGAGAGAATGCGCACGGTCTCAGGTTCGTGAGTACCGCTCCTACCCCATCCTCAGAGTCGTCGACCTCGACCACAAAAGGCTTCTCTTGGTCAGGTTGGACCAAAATAGGGGCATTAACAAAACACCTCTTGAGTGTTTCAAAAGCCTTAGTGGCTTCGGGAGACCAATTCACTAAATTCGCTCCCTTTCTGGTTAGGTCAGTGAGAGGCTTAACGACAACTGAAATTGTTTTAATAAATTTCCGGTAGTAATTGGAAAAAACTAAAAAACGTTGTAAAGCTTTTAGAGAGGAGGGTCTCACACATTCCAGAATCGCCTGCACCTTCCCTGGATCCATCTTAAAGGATTGGGGTGTGAGAACATACCCCAAAAACTAAATTTCTTGCACCCCAAATATACATTTTTCACCTTTAGCAAATAGTTGGTTTTCTTGCAGAACCTTAAGTACCTGTCTAGTGTGGCTAACATGAGACTCCCAATCGGGTGAATAGATCAAAATATCGTCTAAATAAACGATCAAGAATTTCCCAATGAATTGCCTGAAAATATCATTGACAAATTTCTGGAAAATCGCTGGGGCATTGTTTAAACCAAATGGCATCACTAGATATTCATAATGCCCCTCAGGGGTATAAAAAGCAGTTTTCCACTCATCCCCCTCCTTGATACAAATTAGATTATATGCTCCCCTGAGGTCGAGTTTAGTGATCTATTGAGCTCCAAAGACCTGATTAAACAGGTCTGGAATCAACAGCAAAGGGTATTGCTTTTTGACAGTAATTTTGTTCAACTCTCGATAATCAATACAGGGTCTTTACCCACCATCTTGTTTTTCAATAAAGAAAAATCTTGCCCCCATAGGGAAAACCGAAGGTCTGATATGACCTTTCTGTAAACTTTCCTTCAAATAGTCCCTCATAGACAGTCAAGGACACAAACAAAGCCGAGATGAAATCAGACACGATAGATAGAATCCTAGAGAACGCTAGTGAAGGTAACAAAAGACCAATCACAGGCAACCTGTGGCCAGCAGGCTGCCTATTTAAATAGCCCTGAGTGGTGAGTCACATGACGTGGCCAGCATCACGTGACTCACATTACACAGCCCAACATAGCCGAGCGCCGAATCATCCTTATCGCCGCTCAGTTCCCCTGCTGATCATTGTCTAGGACAGTGTTGGGCAACGTGCGGCTCTCCAGCTGTTGCAGAACTACAACTCCCAGCATGCAAAGAATGTCTATAGCTATCAGCCTACTGCAGGGCATGGTGGGAGTTGTAGTTTAGCAACAGCTGGAGAGCCGCACTTTGCCCATCACTGGCCTAGGAAGAACGCCCGACCGCTGAGGAGGCATGTGCAGCCAAGTTCTCCCCACCCCCTGGTCCCCTTGGAGACGAGGACGCCGGGAGCGTCCTCACTCCTGCACCCAGGCGGGATGCCGGCGGCGCTGCAAGGAGAAAGCGCGTTTCCGGCTCCCCGTTACAGAGGCCATTACAAAGAGCGCAATGCTTTGTCCCATTTCTGCAGCATCTTAAACATAAAGGTTTATGTTTAAAATCTTCTGAGCTGAAAATGCCTCCACAGCTGCTTGCAACCTAATATAGACGCGGCCCAATATGTCATTTACACCGTCGAACGAGTTTTAACAGTTGTCCCATTAATCTTATGATAATTATTGTGCACACAATGATTATATACTGTATGCTTTATTATGACTGAGCCCAGTGTGGAAGATGATATTGTTCAATTAAGCGGAAAATATTTAAAAATTTTCAGCTCATTTACAGGTTTACAAAGAAACGTACAGCACTTACACCCATAAACAAGTCACCAATTGCCACGCCACAAAAACTAAAAACACATACACACCTGATGAGTCCTTTCTTAGAACTGAACAATCTCTTCAATGTAAATAGAGGTAAATCATAGCACAAAGAAAATTTCTGTCACTTAGAATAGACTGTGGGGCTCATTTACAATGTCCGTCAGTTTCCCCCCTGTGCGGGCGGAGAAAGCACCTAATTTATAACAAGACTCAAGCCACATCATAAATCACGTGCACCTCCGGTAGTGCATTCCCTCTAAGTGGAGTAGTTTTTACTCCGCTTTTACGCCTGCTTACATGCATAAAAGATAGTAAATGCCGCGGTCACTCCTCGTCACTCCCAAGTGGCAAAAACGTCTGTGTAACAAAATATTGCTTCACGGGCATTCAAAAAGAGGTCTTATATTCGAAAATTACACCTTTTGAGTTTCAAGTTTTCACCATCTTCACATTTTTCAGGAGATCTTGCTTTCAATAAATGGTAACATTACTTCTATCCAGAGGCTGAAAACCTGTAGAAGACCAAATAGGTCCCACAGTTGTGGTTTCAGTAATGTTCACCACCATCTGTGAATTTAAGGATGCCTTCTACACGCAGCAGATTTCACTCAGTAAAAATCAGTTCTATTAATTTTAATGGGGCTTGCAGAAATCAAATTTCTTGCTGCCAAAACAACCCCTTTCAGATGAATGGATGTGATTTTCAGAAATTTCTGCAACAAAATGCGTTGTGCGTGGAGGTACCATAAAGCTGAGACTAGACCTAGATCACTGTCCATATGGAATGCATTGAGTAACATGAAAATCACTTCCAAATTCGTGCAGACAAGTGATTATTATTTTTATGCTCACTTATAGCATATAGCTATATATGCGCTGACAAATTCTGCAGCGCTTCACAGACATTAGCATCACACTGTCTCCAATGGGACTCAGAATCTTAGGTCCCTTAGTATGTCCTTGGGAGGAAACCCACACAAACACAGGAGAACATACAAACTCCATGCAGATGTTGTCCTTGGTCTGATTCAAACTCAGGACCCCAGCGCTGCAAGGCAACACTGCTAACCACTGAGCCACCATGCTCTTAGCTGAAGAGAGTTTATCAGTAGATATTTAGCAGAGATTTCACAGTGATTTATTGGGTATTGGGAAGAGATTTGCACAACAATTTTTTGTAGTGCGATAAGAAAGTATTAGGCCCCTTTCACATGGGCGAGTTTTCCGCATCGGGTGCAATGCGTGATGTGAACGCATTGCACCCGCACTGAATCCGGACCCATTCACTTCTATGGGGCTGTGCACATGACAGTTGATTTTCACGATCAAAATCGCAGCATGCTCTATCTTCTGCGTTTTTAGCGAGCGCAGGCCCCATAGAAGTGAATGGGGCTGCGGGAAAATCGCAAGCATCCGCAAGCAAGTGCGGATGCTTTGCGATGTTCCCGCATGGTTGCTATGCATCCATCGGGATGTGTAACTGGTTCTGTATTATTTCACATTATAACATAGTTATAATGTAAAATAATACCCTTGGCCATCTTCCTAATGTTTAAACCGGTGCAGAATGGGTTAAAAATAATAAACTAATAATAACTTATGTAGTGTACGGGAGTTGTACTGCCCGTCACTACGGAAGGGTCACTTGGCTGCTGTCGTTCCTCTCTGTTAGGAGGAGGCTGGTAAAGGTGCTGTTTGTACCATGCAATGTAAATCAGTGTATTTTATTTCCCTGTTACTGTGAAATGTCCTATGTGCAGGCCGGCTAGGGGTGTAATTCCAGCTCTAGTCACTAGAGGGAGCTAGGTTGCCCTAGTCTATATAAGGCCCAGTCAGGGGAAGGGAAAGTAGTCTAGCCTAGAGTGTGCCTGAGACAAGTGCAGGCCATGTGCCTGTGAAGGCCAAACCCAGGCCTCACGGCCTGTGAGGCATCCACCCTAGGAAGATGGTGCCCTAGGAGAAGGAATGCAGAACCCAGAGGCAATCCCTAGAGCAAGGAGGTACTAAACGTCAAGTGGAGGTAAATTATAAAGCTGGAGATTCAAGGATATAAGCCAGAAGTAGGGCATTGGGGCCTTGAAGCATCAATTCCAGTCAGGACGAGTCAGGAAGAAAGTAAGGTTCACCTGCAATTTCAAGTCCTGTATTACCACCCTCTGTTTAACCTTGCTGGATGTAAGACCACTGCAATTTTTATTGTCTGCAAAAAGGAACTGTTGGAAAGACTGCTTACTGTATCATCACTGTCTTCAGTAAAGTTTGGATTCTGTTTTCAAGTTATCAGTCTGTACCTCAGTTATTCCTACTGTAAATACGGTGTGCCACCGTTTACTGGCACTGAGCGTCACGACATATCAGGGACTTAGCCATAGGCACGTTAAACTATAACACCAAGGGCACCTCACCTTCCACCTGGCTGTGTCCCTCAAGAACCCAGAGAGTGCCCCAGAGGAGCAGCGTGCCGGCCTCTCCATCACTGGCATTCCCCAGGTTAGTTCCTACACAAAGCCCTGACTTGGGGATGCTACATTTTGGCGTCACGAACAGGATACGCACGTTTTATGGACTGTGATCAAAAGCGTGAACTTTGTGCCTTAACCAGTTTGCCAAGTGACAAAACGCCTGTTTATTTGAAGTGAACTTTGTGGACCTAAAACGTACAGAAAAGTGTCCCAAAACCTCCAGAAAGCGCTGTGCAGTGTTGCGCTATCAAGAGGAAGAAAATCGCCACTTCAAAGTGCATTTTGTGGACTTTTATGCTGTTTTACTACCGCTGCTTGCTGTCATTGAATTGATGCATCATGGCGTCCAAGATGGCCGCCGGCGTCATTGGACTTCTTCTTGCGCCATCACTGTCCTCAGTGGCGCGAAAATTTGGCGCCAAAACCCTCCAAGAGGGAGGAGAAGAGCGACCTGGAGGTAACGCCTTCCTTTGAGGATTATAATATGGACACCGCCTACCCTATACTGGAATACCTAGGGGCGTGCAAGAATCGACGGGGTGGAGCCTGCTGGAACAGTGGCTCACCCTGCTACTGAGGTTTCCTACCTGAATCGGAGGGATCCGGGCCGTAGTTGGTGCAATGGAGGCGACCTCAGGAGCAACTAAGGAGCGCCCTGCGCCCCCAGCGTATACTCCCAGCGACATGGCCCAGACCTGTCCATGGCCACAAGCCGAACCCTGCCGTTTCCACCCGCAGCAGAAGGCTTTCTCCCGCGGAACCCAGCGTGGTCGGCCCTGATGGCCGAGATCCGAGTGGCGGCAACTTTAAAAACCACCACTCAGAAAAAGTACTTTGAAGAAGTCACTAGCGGATTTATGAGGACTCCAGAGACAGCAAGCCCCAGCTCGAACGCCGCACCGGAGTCGTGCTCGAGTTTGACAAGGTCAGAGGATTTGGCTTCATCCAAGAAACCGGCACCAACCGGGACTATTATGTAAATCGCCGGTCCGTCTGCGCTGCTATCTCCCGGGCGACTGCATAATCTAGCGGTCGGAGAAGAAAGTGGAGTTCACTCCCGCAGAGGGCCTGCGAGGCCCATATGCCACTGCGGTGACCCGTCCAGGACCGGTACCGGAAGACTGGGAAGAAACCGAAGATCCGGTGGAGGCAGAGGACCCGCCGGGACCCATCCGGAATATCGTACTCAGGAAAAGAGTTCCTTTCTCGGCCCGAACATCTTCTGGCAGCCGACGATCCTGGACAAGCCTCCCAGTCCTTATCCCTCTCCAGAGCTGCCGCGACGAGGAAGACAGCCGCTGATTGGGCGCGGATGGCCCAGTTCAGTGAAGCCATGGATGACCCACGTGAAGAACCGCCAAGATAGAACCTCATCTGAGCCTGCTGCAAGTGTGCGGAATCCAGCAGTGAGATCTCCGCCCTGGAGGAGCGGATCGCGTCCTTACAGGTCTATCTGGATGGCCTGCGGTAAGTGGCAGATTCTAAGAAGACAGCGCAGCAGTCCAGCGGTGGTGAGTTACCCGTGACCCTGTACCACCCGAGCCCGGTAGTCCAAGGTCCTACCGC
>JAKVIS010006505.1:0-10300 GCA_033119425.1 Bufotes viridis
GAAGAAAATCACTCAAAAAACCTTCTTTATCATCTCTCTATAGAGATTTGGTGAGAATCTTGATATAAATGTTCCAAAAATAAATAAAAACAGCTTCAATTAAAACATTATTAATCCTATAGTGCAAATAAGAAAAAATATATAAAAGCAGAGAACCCTAGACATTTTCACAGGTAGACTCTGGTATAATTTATTTACAGTATCTCTCAAACAGGGTCAATTCATTAACATACGTAAACGCAATTTGTTTGTATTCTATTGGATAGCATTGAGGCCATAATATGTATTCTTGTTGTTCAAACCGTCAATCTGATTTCAGGCATTGGATCCCTCACATCTAGTCTATCTAAATATATAGATGTTTTATTACAACCTAGGGTACAAAAACTCCTCATACACTAAGGATACTACACAGGTGATCCAGACTATAGAGAAATTGAAATTTGAAAACCATTGGATAATGGGCAGTTTGGACGTGCAGTCACTGTACACCATTATCAACCATGAAAGAGGGAAGGAGGCTGTTAGAAGAGAACTAACAATGGAGAAGAGATTAAACAGGGATCAAATAGACTTCCTAATAGAGGGTATAGATTTTATTTTAACGCACAATTATTTTAAATTTGAAGGGGACTTTATTTACAAACACAGGGCACTGCCATGGGCACCAGGTTCGCCCCAGCTATGCCAACTTATTTATGGCGGATTGGGAGCGATCCACAATTCTGCCAAGGCTGGGGACGGACCTGGTGCTCTGGCAGCGTTATATAGACGATATTTTTTTATATGGCGTTCTGGGAAGAATCCTTCAAAATTTCCTGGCGGAGTTAAATAATAATGTTGTCAATCTCAAATTCACTGGCAAGACTAGTAACGAATCACTTGAATTTTTAGACTTGCAAATATCGATTCAAGAAGATCACTTTATTTGCAGTACATATACCAAACCAACAGCTAGGAACAGTTTCATTTTATTCAATAGTTGCCACTTACCTAGCTGGCTAATTAACATCCCACAGGGCCAATTTCGCAGGTTAAAACGTAATTGCACATTGGAGTCAAGATTTGAGACTGAAATGGATGAGATGAAACAATTATTTATTGACAAGAATTACCCTATGAATATCTTAGAAACAGCAGCTGAGAGAACCAGAGATCTAGATAGGGAATCCTTCTTTAAAGAGGTAATAAAACCCGAGGTGGAACACAACCAATTGAGATTAATTTTACCATTTAGTGATGACTATAAAAGATCCGGTATATAATTGGAAAATATTGGCATTTGCTGCAACAGGACAAAACTATAGGATCTGAGTTACCCCCTTTCCATTGATCACTTTTACCAAGGCTCGAATATAGGTTTGAAGGTGGCACCAACAGTTAAGAAACCGACCCACACAATATTGAACATACCTGAATGGGTAGGTCTCCAGGGGTTTTTAGATGTGGGACCTGCAGGAATTGCCGACTTACCTCGCTCCCTAAAAACACAGGTAGTCATCTCAACAACGAATAAATATAAACACACTATAAGGGATCATTTGTCTTGCAATAGTGAGAATGTAATTTACATAATAGAGTGCCCATGTAGACTTCAATACGTGGGGAGGACGAAAAGATCCCTTAAGAAACGTGTCTCAGAACATGTATCCAATATTTTAAAAGGCTATACAAACCATACCCTCTCTAACCATTTCAAACAGAAGCATAATAATGATCCTTCGGGTATGAAATTCTATGCCATAGATAAAGTAGAGAGAGAATGGAGGGAGGTAACCACATCGAGAAGATGTCAAGATGGGAATCAAAACGAATTTTTGAATTTGAGACCCTATTTCCGAAAAGGTCTCAATGCAGATTTCGAGTTGTTTGGGTTTATTTAGGGTGGATGCTCCTCCGCTGACGGGGACCAGCCCTCTTGTCATACTGGTCTGGTTCCCGTTACGGGTGAGCCTCCACCCCATCCACTTCAGATTGACGGTTTGAACAACAAGAATACATATTATGGCCTCAATGCTATCCAATAGAATACAAACAAATTGCGTTTACTTATGTTAATGAATTGACCCTGTTTGAGAGATACTGTAAATAAATTATACCAGAGTCTACCTGTGAAAATGTCTAGGGGTTCCCCTTTTTATATATTTTTCTTATTTTGCACTATAGGATTAATAATGTTTTAATTGAAGCCGTTTTTATTTATTTTGGAACATTTATATCAAGATTCTCACCAAATCTCTATAAGAGAGATGATAAAGAAGGTTTTTGAGTGATTTTCTTCTATGATTTAACTGTACACATTAAAGAATTATGAATAAAACTTTACCCATATAAATCGCAGAAGAAGCACCAAAAATCGCATCATAGTAATGATGCGTTTTTAACCTAAGTGAC
This sequence comes from Bufotes viridis, assembly GCA_033119425.1. Taxonomy (NCBI): domain Eukaryota; kingdom Metazoa; phylum Chordata; class Amphibia; order Anura; family Bufonidae; genus Bufotes; species Bufotes viridis. The sequence goes on from JAKVIS010006505.1 coordinate 2,395, forward strand.
TGTTATGTGCTGCTATAGAAGTGTATGTAAGCTTTGTTTGATAACATACTGCTAGATGTGAAATGCCATCATGTAATGTGTTTGCCTTTTGGCAAGCACCCGACTGTATAAGGAGGGTGCTCAGGGACTGATGGTCGTCCCCCCTCCCCCCTTTTCCCCTTAGGGCTTTAGGGTGCTGGCCCCTTCGAGTTAATGGTAAAGTAGATGGCTGAATAGGACCATTAAGAGGTTAATTCACTGGGGAGCTCCTTAGACAGGATGTGGGCGGGGCAGAGAATCCTGGAGGCTGCATATACTCACTCCATATTCTGGCACTTCCTCTTGCCAGTGGAAGCAAGTTGGTGTGGTGTGCACCCTTTGCTCTGTCCACACCAAGATGCCACAGGTGGTGTTTTTTCCTGTAATTGCCTCCTGGTGAGTTTCATGGGCAGGATGAGGGATAGCTGTGCTCAGTTTGAGCAGCCTCAGCTCTCCCCTGGCATCCTCCTCCCCTGTGCCTGCCTTAGTGAGTGGTGTGGAGCTGCAGGGCATTTTGGCTCTGCCATTCCCCTGCAGCATTTTGTTTAATGGGTGTTGGGGCTGCACATGCCAGCCAGGATTGTTAGCCATGAGGGGGGTGTGGGATAGCTCCTCACTAACTGAGTAATTCCGACCCCCCACCCCACCCCCTGCATTTTAGCCTATTGTGCACCCCCTTTCCACTAAGGTAGGGCAGCATGGGGTCACCGCAGCCCCCTGCTTCAGCCAGGGTCCTTCAGCTTCCATGGTGCGAGCTAGTCACTGCTCCTGGCCCTGCCCCTTACCCCTGCAGTGCTTACAGGGCGCTTGTGACGGGCACCGCTGGGCAGGCGAGTTCTCTTGTTACTATATGGCCCCGTGGGAGCTCTTCACCCGCCCTAGCATCCCTCTGCCCCCTTCTCCATATCAGATTAGTGTCACCGGCCCCTTAGTCCAGCAGCGCTTACTGGGCGCTTGTAATGGGAACCGCTTAATGTGGGACCGTTTGCTATATGGGGCCCGGGAGGCTCTTCACCTGCCCCTCGTACCTCCCGGTTTACAGTGCCCCCACCTATGTAACCTTTCCTCCATGGGGGTTGCTGCTCCCCGCTTATGCAGTCTGTTGCCCCTTTTAGTACATGGGGCACTGCGAGTCTCAGTTTGAGACCCTTATGACACCCCCACCCTCAGGCAGGCAGGCGCAGGGCTCTCTGTTTTTATCCTTCTCGCAGGTGGGCCGGGCGTGGCCTCCATGGTTACCGCCTGCGCCAGTCCCGACAACCGTTCCAGGGTTTCCGGGTGAAGTAGGCGCTCCAGATCCTCCAGGTGGCGCTAGCCGTCGTCTTCGGACGGAATGTCGGGCGCATCTGAGGAGTCTGGTTTGCTGTTGCGATCGGAAACCGTAAGAGGCTGGTGCCTGTCCATCTATCCAAGGTTCTCGGTATGGTCGCTGCAGCGACCCACCAGAATGGCATTCCAGTTCCCGGCTTCTTCAGCGGTGCCGTTCCTTTCTACAACTGGTGAGTACTGATGCTCTAGGGGCGGGGGTGTCTGGTCTTGTGCAGAATTAGAATCCTTGCTATAAGGGCACTTGTAGATACGGGGTCCCCACCCCTCCGGTTGCGCTGGTTGCTCTGTGACGCAATAGCTTATGGGTAGCATTCCTGGTGGTTTATGTTTATGTTGTTCCTGGTTTTAATACTGCCTTGGTTTATGTTAGTTGTTCCTGGTTTACTACTCCTTTGATTTATGTTAGTTGGTACTAGGTTTTACTAGTCCTTTGGTTTATGTTAGTTGTTCCTGGTTTGCTACTCCTTTGGTTTATGTTAGTTGGTACAGGTTTGAGCTGGGAGCTTCCCAGCCGTGGTTTACCTGAGCTTGTGCAACTGCGGTCTTAGCACTTGGGGTGTCCATATCCTATAGAAGGGGTTTTCCCCCGACCATGTACCAAAAAAAAAAAAAAAAAGGGTGTGGATATGTTTGTAGATATATATGTATATATATATATTATATTTATATATGGTAACTGTATAATAAATGATTACTCGATCACAGAAAGAGGCAAAGCCCTCTGTCAGTGGTGGTTTTGTGACGCCGGCAGTACAATAGCATGACCCCCCCCTTTTTCGGGACCGGTTGGGCTTAGTATGTGGTTTTCCAGGGTGGCGTGAGCAGTCAGGCCACAGGTTGATATGGTGTGGCAAGTGTTCGGTCCCCTACCTAGTTCTGGTAGGGTTTCCTGATGTGGTTGTCCTATGTAGTGCAATGAGTACTTGATTTGTATGGTGTAGACATCTTGTTGAGTCAGAAATGGGTCGTGCGTTAGTCTCTGGTTTCTTCATTTTGTGTATCCGATACCCTCATGCTCCATGTAACGGTTCTTGTCCACGGTCTTTCGGAGGGTTTTCTTGCAGCTGTTTTTGGGTGAGGCTCAGGCCCTCTGTGTAATAAATGATTTTATAATTAGGTGTGTATCCGGTGCGAAATATGTGTAGAGCAGTGCTTCCTGTTATACTCCTGCCTGCAGGGCGCTAGGCTGTGTGTTTGTTCTATTTGGGCTTTCAATAGGGACATATCTGACATGGTTGGTTCATATGTACGTAGGCATGTCACAGTAGTCTTAATCCTCTAGTCGGGCTGTGGACCTTCCTTGATGTACATGGTTGTTAGTTCATATCAACACAGCCACATTTACATTGTTTCTCTTGCTGAAAACTACAGTTCTGGTCCACCGGACCCGGGTTCCATTGGGATGGTTGATAACTGGACACTTCTGCTGAGATTCTAACATTACTATGCAGGTTCAGCATGGTGGTAATGCATTGCCTTAGATTCAATGTTTCAGGAGTTACAGATTCTCATGGGATCCAGTTGAGCGGAATACAGAGTGAGATGTGCATGATGTAAGCAGCAAGAGACTTTATTCTGGCCAGTGGGTGTGGTTGCCAGGAGGGCGGTATCGACATACTGCTGCCGCATGACTTCCCCAGCTGGAGTGAATGCTGCGGAATTGGCAGTCGCAGGATAATCAGATGGTAAGCCAGTAACTGATAACCAGGTCTGCTCGCGGACGTAGCTCAGAGGAAACCTTGATATAAGCACAATTCATGGGGTTACAAAATAAATAAATAAAATAAATAAATAACTGCAGCCCTTTGTTCCCGTTCGGATCTGTGTATTGATGTGAGTCAGGCACTCTGACTGGTCCTCCTGACCTGGACTTTACTGGTCGGCAAGTGCCCTCCAAGGTTCATTTGCCTGTACTGTTCCGTTGTTAGGTAAGCAATTCGGGTATAGTTGAGGGCATTTGGTCTGGATAGCCATGTCCCGTCTCCTTCAGCCTTCTGTCCTGGCTGATTGGTATTCTTCTCCTGGGTGTTTGTCTCCTTCATAGGAGGCCGACTTGCGTTGAGGTTGGTTATCTTTTTATGGGCTAATAGTAGTGGGATTATAGCCGTCTATACATGACTGATCAAGTTAATAGAAGGGGTGTACCTCCCCTTTGCCCGGTTTCATTCCGGTCTGGCCGGTTCGATGGAGTTATGGACTTCACACAGGGTGGGGATCCAATTCTTTTTCCCATCAGGATGTTTCCCCTCAGTGGGTTTTGCAATTTACCTTGAACTGAAACAAGCAAATACATAAATAACTTTTTAGTTTCACTTTTTCTGGTCTGGTTGTACGATCCTCTTTGTATGTTGAGGCTCGAGCTAATTTTTTGTCTTTCAGGTTCTTGGTGTTTGGTGGATCAATGGGTGGCTTTCGTATATATCTCCATGGAGAGACAGGAGCACAGGCCCGGTGTGCGCTCCTGGTGGTTCGATTGGTTCAGTCTTGTGCAAAGGATCCGGGATTTCAGGTGGTATTTTAACTTCTTCCGGAAGTGGTTGGTATACCCGTGCTGTAGTACTGCCCCTTGTCATTCTGGAGTTTTGAACCTCATATGTGCTGACATGCGATGATCCCTGCTTTTTCAGGAGGTTGGTAGGAGGGTGGTTGTTGTCATCTCCGGGTGGGTTGTTCTCGGCCATATATGGGAAGGCGTATGGTATATCTATACTGAAGGTATAGCTCAAGGGGCAGTGGTTTGTCACCGTGATCGGAAAATTCAGCTATACAGTGCTAGCAGTTCCAGTTCTTTGGATCAATGACCCCTCTCTGGTAGCTATGGTCTGTAACATTTTACTCTCCAGGGTTACATCCAGGCCCCACTTGATTCAACATTTTTGGAGACTTCACCAGTACCACTTCCTCGGGAAGAGATTTCCATAGCCCACTGCTCTTGCTGTGAAGAGTATTTTGTCTATATACAAACCTTCTTTCCTTCAGACGCAGAGGATGTCCCCTCAGTCTGAGTCACAGTCCTGGGGATAAATAGATGATGGGACAGATCTCTGTACTGACCCCTGATATATTTATACATAGTTATTAGATCTCCCTCAGTCGTCTTTTCTAATATGAATAACTCTCATTTTGATAACCTTTCAGGGTACTGTGGTTGCCCCATTCCAGTTATTACTTTAGCTTGCCCTCCTCTAGACCCTCTCTAGCTCTGCTATGTCTGCCTTTTGCACAGGAGTCCAGAACTGTACACAGTAATAATTATAAAAAAAAAAAAAAATGTATATATATATTTAAATAGCACTAACATATTCCAGCAGCTTTCCAATTCAGGGTTCATGGACAAACGGTCATAAATAACATAGCAACTGACAAGTTGATTATTACAACAAGAAGAATGAGGGCCCTGCTCGCAGGAGCTTACAATGTGTGGTCTGACCAATGATGGGTAAAGTGGTTAGACTTGGTTCTCATCGTGGGCAGCTATGCCCCATTATATACAACTATTTATCCTATTGGCCTTGGTTTTTAATGGGACTTGATGGCATTTTCCTCTTGAATGTTAGTTGGGACACTTCCCGGCCTGTCAGGGAGTTTCCAACAGACTCGGTTCTGCTGGGTGGTGGTCGGAGCCCGTTGGAGAACGGGTCTCCTCCGTGGCGGCATTTGGGTACAGCGGAGATATGGTGGTACAAGATGGCGTAATTGCCCGCTGGGAGTCCAGCGGCCGGCATACCGCTCTTGATGATTACGGTTTAACTTGATCCGCTGGGAGTCCGGCGTTGGGCATACCGCTATGATATTATGGTTTATTAAGGTTTGCCGCTTTAATAAAGAAGCTGTGGCCGATCACCATCCAGCAATAAAGTGACACAGTTGTCAGTGTTTTTGTTATAGGTCAAGGTTGGGTGAAGGGGCCAAGCGGGAGTTAAAGGTGATACCTCACCCTGTTTCCCTGGATACCAGCAGTCTGGCAAGCACCCGACTGTATAAGGAGGGTGCTCAGGGACTGATGGTCGTCCCCTCCCCCTTTTCCCTTAGGGCTTTAGGGTGCTGGCCCTCGAGTTAATGGTAAAGTAGATGGCTGAATAGGACCATTAAGAGGTTAATTCACTGGGAGCTCCTTAGACAGGATGTGGGCGGGGCAGAGAAGTCCTGGAGGCTGCATATACTCACTCCATATTCTGGCACTTCCTCTTGCCAGTGGAAGCAAATTGGCCCTCCTCCCTCCCTTTGTGGATATACTTGGGAGACTGGTCAAGATACAAGGTTATGATCGGTTATGGATACTTGTTTATTCTGCTTTGTTTTTCAATTTTTAGGAGCCCTGCTGGAGTCCAGAGGTTTGGATATCGCTCTGAGTGATTACGGCTTTTGAGATCACGTGAAGTCTGGTCGAGTTTATCAAGTCACAGCTGGCGGCATTTGGGTACAGTGGAGATATGGTGGTACAAGATGGCGTAATTGCCCGCTGGGAGTCCAGCGGCCGGCATACCGCTCTTGATGATTACGGTTTAACTTGACCGGCTGGGAGTCCGGCGTTTGGCATACCGCTATGATATTATGGTTTATTAAGGTTTGCCGCTTTAATAAAGAAGCTGTGGCCGATCACCATCCAGCAATAAAGTGACACAGTTGTCAGTGTTTTTGTTATAGGTCAAGGTTGGGTGAAGGAGGCCTGTGAGTTAAGGTGATACCCACCCTGTTTCCCTGGATACCAGCAGTCTGAGCCAATCCCATGTAATTCCATACCAACTTTGTGACACTCCCAATGCTATATAAAAGGAGGAAGTGAATAGGGATCCTTAACCACTGAGGAAGGGTTTTACCTGCACACCCGAAAGCGCGCTCTGGTTGCTGACCCCCGATACCCGAGTTAGTCCACTGACAATATCTTGGGACTTTGGAGAAGTTTGCTGGTCCTCTACACTGCCGGTTCAGTATGCGTGTTGCACGGCACCTGACACAGCGGAAATACTGACTACTTTGCCGCACCACGTGTAGGAAGACGCCGACACGCACCTTTCCAGGCCGTGGACTCCCGATACCTACGCACCTACAGACGGAGAGGTGGGAGAGACCTACATTAGAGATTTATATATCGTCAATATTTATCCTTTATATATTTTCACTATATCACTGCTTGTTTTATTTACTTTTGACACATTGTTGTAATACTATTACACTTGATGCTTTTGGTATTAGCACATGGCACTTTAATCCATCTTCATAGATTTTACATAGTTTATATAAATAAATTCCACCCCTTGTGACCCACTATCAGTAGTACCCTACCTTTTCTATTTCTTGTAAATATGTTTTTGCAGGACTAGAGACACTTGCATAAGTGAAGGGATAGTCACTAGTTCAAGACTGAAGCTGTAAATCATTTGAAAAACTGCTATCATTCAGCTAAGGCTATAAAAACTTGTAAACTCAGATTCTTAGCTAAACTTTAAACATGACTATGGGATTCTCACTAGGGAAATGTATAAAATACATTCGCATACTAAATACAGAGAGTCGGAAGTACCAAAACTGAGGAGTCTGACATTTTATCTACCAACTCCACAGCCTGGTAAAAACCCCTTAACCCTTCATTAAGCTGCTTTTTGTCAAAGGGTCACACAGGTGGCCTCTCCTACATTCCTCATCACTCTCTCTGTACAGTCATGTTTGACTGAGTTCCTGCTTGTAGAGTTTGAAACATCAGAAACCTACTATATACTAAGCTGAGTAAAGGCTACTTTCAAACTGGCGTTTTGGTTTCCGTTTGTGAGATCCGTTCCGCATCCATTCCGTTTGGCGAAACTGAGCCAAGCGGATCATGGCACAATAGAAAGCGGATCCGTCCCCTATTGACTTTCAATGGTTTTCAAGACAGATCCGTTTTGGCTATGTTAAAGATAATACAAACGGATCCGTTCTGAACGGATGCATTCGGTTGTATTATCTGAGCGGATGCATTTGTGCAGATCCATGACTGATCCGCACCAAACACGAGGTTTGAAAGTGGCCTAACTGGGACTGCCATGCAGAATAGGTGACATTGAGGAAGACAGTCCTACTGTATTTCTGTATGTCAGGTAGTCATAGCCCTGCGCTTGGTCCTACCGCCTGTGGATGCTGTAAGGAGGCCAAAGCCTCCTCTGCCACATAAGAAGGTAACAGTAATATAAGTCACACATGGGAGGAAGCGTCATCTGATACAGGTTTTGTATGGGTGCCTAGGAGCTTCAAGTTGTGACTCTGTTTGGGGACCAGTGCTCTGCCTCACTGTCTGTGGGAAAAGTACAGGAACCTATAGACCCCAATTTTCGGATACTAGCTTCTGTCCCCTTCCAGTGCTCTACCTGGTAAAATGAGTTACTCTTTTGTTGTCTTTTTGGCCCTCCTGGTTACTCATAGTTGACGAAGACAATACAACACGAGAGTCTTACACCCAATTATTTATGACTTAGGGTCCATTCACACATCGCTTTACTCTCGTTTCCGTTCCGATCAATCGAACGTTTTTCAGATCCATTAATTTCAATTGCCTCCGCAAAAATGCGGACACCAATCATGG